>JAJIBD010005745.1:0-103052 GCA_021461705.1 Cryptotis parvus
GCAAAGAAGCCCTGTTAGGAATTTTAGCTTTCCGGAAGCTCTGTGATTAGTAAGTAGTGGGAAGAGATCCAGGTTGCCTAGTCCAAAGACCTGCTTCCTGACTTCATTAATCACCAAACAAGAACATTCCTATATGCTACCTGCACATCAGAGCCCATGAGTATAAGCTTCTGGGCTATAAAGTTCTTGGACAAAAGCCACTAGAATGCCTTAGGAACCATCTCCTAGAATTTCACTTGCAAATGTATATGCCATTACAATATTGTGTGAACTGCATAAGTCCTTATCACTTTTATGAACAGAACACATTTCTAGTCATTTCATTGAGGAAGCCAAGTGCAGTAAATCAGACTAGACTGTTAGGCCTGATATATGAACAGCACTTAGCAATCTTCCTGACATCTCTTCTAAGGGAGCCATTCGTAGGTTCTGAAACATCCTGTACTAAATGAGTATCTCATTATAAATATACATTTGCTTAAGATGTCTCCCTAATATTTCTTTCTCTCTCCCCTTCTAGTAGAGAAGGGGAGTAACTTTGTAAATGACTCCTTTGCTTCACTTGACAAGACACAAAAACAGAGCTGAAGTTAAATAGATCCACTGAGATATTCAAAGACAAATCTAGTTAATGGTGAGGCAATGGAACAACTATTCCTGGATGAGAGGTCTTGACATAGATTGGGTGCCTCAGACAGTCACTTGTCTCATCATATTGAGCTATTTTTACTCACTCTGAGGTGGCATTAAGAGGACAGGCCACTATCAGTTCTCACCTCTCCATTTTAACATGTCTCACCTATCCTAGGTTCTATAGACCCTCCATAGACTCCATAGACCAGACAGATTTCCTTACTCCCAGAGGACACCCAGTTCACTCCACCCTACACACCAGAACCCCATCTCTACTTAGACAAAACAAGACAGGATGGAGTCATGTGAGTTGACTTGCATGAAAATCTTTAAATTCTGTATAGAAATCATTTTTATTTACATCCAAACATAATTCCTGCCCAAAAAAATTCTAGCTTCACATTGGGCATAATAGGTCTCTAAGTGGCAGATCTATAAATGGAAATTAGTATTTGGATGACACCTGACAGCGGCAGCTGAAATGAAAGCTCCACTTTGGCATGCCACGCCATATTTTTACCCCACCCTCCATTCCTGCAGGGTGTCAAAAACAGCCCCTGGTGATACCAGAAAAAGCTATCCTCAGGCTTATCACATCTAAAGTCAGGTTAAAAAGATCATCGGTAGGTATCTTCTGCCTTCTGAAAGCAGAAGATTGATGATTTGAAGTTTTGATCATGCACCACCCACCATGCAGGCATTCTAAAAGTGCTGTAAACAAGCAACAGTGGAATGTGGTTGAAAAAAAGAACAAATTCATCAAGGCTAGCAGGAACCTGCTTGAGTAATGAATCAACAAGTTTTTTCAGAAATACATGAGACTTGTACAATCAATACAATAGTCAAAAGAGAAAAACCATTGCAGAACTGATTATAGTTTCTGAGACAAGATGTCTGAGAGATAACTTTTATTTATCCTCCTTACTGCACTGCCTTATGATTACCATAGTTTTTATTGTTCCTTTCCATATAAATCAGTCACACTGGATGCTAGTCACGACCCAGCCTGTATTCTCAAGCTTCTGAGTGCTTCATGTGCAAATAAAGCAAAGGTCTAAGATCCACTCCCTTTGCCTCAGAGTTTCTCTCGGCCTTCATGTTCTGTATTAGCAATTCCATCTATTCTAGTCCTAAAAAAGTCACATTGATATTAAATGGAATTTTCTCTGAAATTTAAACATCTATATTCTACTCTCTACATTAAACTTTATACTGTAGGTATGATAATCCTAAATTGGGTCTGTTAGTCTTGAGAACAGCAGGTTATAATCTATCTGGATAATGCCTTGGAGTTAGTGGGCCATTTACCAAGTCTGTGAGCAGTGAAGTCATTTCACCCTAAGATTTGAAGGTAATGGAATAAAATTTGTGAAGGAATGGATAGCATTTCTGTAACTATTATGACAGTACGAAAAACACAGTACAGTAGATTATTTTACACATGTAAATCCCTGTCTGGCACAACACAGACAAAGGGAAATATAGCTTATTTATTTCTGTCCCCTGTAAATCCTTTATTTCCTTTCTTGAAAACACCTAGTAGCATACCAGCTGTGACCCAGCCGTCTGATGTGTGTATATTTCAATTGTATGTTGATGGTATTTAGAATCGAAGCAGCCCTAAATCCACCTCACAGGAAGCCAGTCCATAGCTGCTAATATTAGATTACACTCTAATTATTTATTCTATATCTCTCTTCACACCATTATTCCAAGACCAAGAGATCAGAGTTTCTCACTGAATACTAATGACACTGTTCATCAGTACTCTGAGCTGCATTTGTGTGCCCTTGACAGAAAGACCAATCACAGGACAAAAAAACAGAAATCCACACTCTGCTCAATAGCACATTAGCATGTTTCATCCTATTTCAGTCAAAAAGTCATTTCCGGTTGCCTGCTTAAATAGTCCCTTTACCACTTATCAATATGGATGAAATCCAAAACTACCTACTTTATGCAAAAATACCAAAAGAGTTGTGCTTTCTTTCAAAAAAAAAAACAGGCAAGTAGACCGTTTCTACCCTTTTTTCTTTGCAAAAGCAGTTAATATGACATGATCCTATCTCCTTGAACATACTCAGTCTAGCTGCAGAAGAACAAATAAGAAACTTCCCTTGGAATGAGAAAAGGGAATTCAAGAGACAAGGCAAATGTCATAAACTAAAACAAAGAAAATCTAGTAAAAAAGAGAAGTGCCCCCTATTCCCACCTCCCAGGGAAAGTGTTGCAGTTAAGTAAGTAGCTCACAGGAAAGGGACTCCATTCAACTGTTGGTGGAAATGTCAGCTAGTCCGAAGCTTTTGGACAACAATATTGGCATCTGTATCACTGTCACTGTCTTCCCATTCATCATCGATTGCTCCGAGCGGGCCCTAGTAACATCCTCCATATGTCCTGTCTCATGCTAGTAGAGCCCAAGGGCATCTGCTTGCTCCAGGAACATAAAGAGCCTCAATCCATTTCCGGAATGAGGTCTATAATTGTACTGGTATTTGGCATATCAAATACAACAACACGGTAGCTTGCCAGGCTCTGCCGCAGGTAGCATACTCTTGTAGTCATCTCTAAGTCCAGCATTTATTGATGAACTGCGCTGCCACAAGTGGCCACCTGGAGCTGGGCTGTGATAGGCTGGTCTGCTGGGTGGAGTTCTGACAAGAAAGAAGTCCGGATGTGGAAAATGGAGGTCCCCGCGGAGTGAAGGTCGTCTGGTTTGTTGCAAGGCTCTGCTGGGGTGGCTGGCCAGGACTAGAACCGCCATCCCTCCTGGGCACCTCGTGAGCGGCTGGGCATGGGAGAAGAAGTAGCAGCTCTGCCCCATGTCTGTGAGT
Organism: Cryptotis parvus; assembly: GCA_021461705.1. Lineage (NCBI taxonomy): Eukaryota > Metazoa > Chordata > Mammalia > Eulipotyphla > Soricidae > Cryptotis > Cryptotis parvus. Next base: position 3,468 of record JAJIBD010005745.1, read on the forward strand.
CTCAATTCCTGAAAGTGCAGAGCCAGGAGTAACAAATATGGGCATTGCTCAAAAAAACTAGAAACTAAGTTTCCATACAACCCAGCAATACCACTTCTGGGAATATAGCCCCAGGGCCCAAAAGCATACTACAGAAAAGTCATCTGCACGTCCATGTTCATTACAGCATTATTCACAATAGCCAAAATCTGGAAACAACCCAAGTATCTGAGAACAGGGGACTGGATAAAGAAACAATGTTACATCTACAAAATGGAATACTTGCCACCAGGAAAAATGAAGTCATAAAACTTGCTTATAAATGAATGAACATGTAGAGTATATATTGAGTAAAATGGAGCTCAGAAGAAGAGCTACAGTTATAGAATGTCTGCACTCATTTGTGGGATATAAGAAAAGTATAGTTGAGACTAATACCCCAGGACAGTGAAAACAAGTCAAGGAGGACTGGTCCATATTTGGGAGCTTGCTACAAGCAGTGGAGGGCGGAAGGCAGTTGAGATAGAAAAGCTTGCTATGACAGTGACAGCTGTAATTGATTACTCTTGAACAAGAGTGAAATAGGTAAGGGCATAAAAATGATAACCCTTCTGTACCTGTTTTGCAAACCATAATGCCCAAAAGGGAACAGAGGAAAAGAGTGAGCAAGCAAGAGAGAAAGAGAAAGAGAAAGAAGAAAAGTGCCTGCCACAGAGTCACGCTGGATTGTAAGAGGGGTGGGGGTGGGTTGGGGACACTGGTGGTGGGAATGTACACTGGTAAAGGGACAAGTGTTTGAACATTGTATGGAACCCAATCGTGAGCAACTTTGTAACTGTGACTCTCAGTGATTCAATTTAAAAAAACTATGACAAAAAACCAGGAGATTCTTATTTATGACTGTACTTTAAGATTTATTGTTTAAGACCATTAAAATAAATTCCTATATAATAGGCTTGTGAAGAAAAATAAAGTAAAACTCACGGGGAGCTATCTCCCTTGTGAGAAGGTGAGCACAATACTGACTGAACAAGCCATGGAAAAAAAGATGGTTACTAGGGATATGTTTGAGCATCCTAGAAAGCTGCCTGCAATCAACTTCAGTCTCGGGTTTTGTATGGGGCTGGCTAGACTGTTAAATTATGGTTGTTACTATAATATAAATATCCTGGCAGATCAGTAAACATACATAGAAAATATTTTATATTTGGGAGATTGAACCCCAACCAATTAATACATGTTGATAGTGATAGCTAACCACTATTTATTAAACTCTTATTATATTCCAGATTCTCTCTAGGTACTTTTTTTTTTTTTTCCTGTATTTTTTTTTTTTTTTTTTTTTACAATTAAAAAGTTCATGTTTGGGTTTTGGTCATACAGTGTTTCAGCACCCGCCCCTCCACCAGTGCCCATCTCCCCACCACCAACATCCCCGGTTCCCTCCCCCCTTCCCCAGCCCTGCTCCATGGCAGGTTCTTTATTTCTTTCCCTTTCTCTCTCTTTCTCTTTCCTTCCCCTTCCAGACTATGGATTACAGAACATACATTAAAAAGGTTGTCATGTGTATCCTTTTGCCTCTATTTAATGCTCAGTTCTAGGTTGGCATTAGTACCCTCGACTATTATTAGCCCCCCTGTTCCATTTTCTGTCTTACCTAAACTCTGACTCCCACACGCTTGTGATAATCTCCACCTTTGACAAGACCTCCTGATATATGTTTCACTTGACCTTGATATTGGTATCATAATATGTACATATATATTTATGCCATGCAAATAAATGCAGTCATTCTGTATCTGTCTCTCTCCTTCTGGCTAATTTCACTCAACATAATCTTCTCCATGTCCATCCATTTATAGGCAAATTTTATAACTTCATTTTTCCTAACAGCTGCATAGTATTCCATTGTGTAGATGTACCAAAGCTTCTTTATCCAGTCATCGATTTTCGGGCACTCTGGTTGCTTCCAGATTCTGGCTATTGTGAATAATGCTGCTATGAACATAAAAGTAGGGATGGTGTTTCCGCTGCGTATTTTTGGTTTCCCAGAGTAGATTCCCAGGAGTGGTATGGCTGGGTCAAATGGGAGTTCAATTTCTAGTCTTTGGAGGAAAGTCCATATTGTTTTCCAGAAAGGCTGTACCAGCCGGCATTCCCACTCAACAATGGATGAGTGTCCCCTTTTCCCCACATCCACGCCAGCACTTGTTGTTCTTGCTCTTTTGAATATGTGCCAGTCTCTGTGGTGTAAAGTGGTATCTCATTGTTGTTTTGATTTGCATCTCTCTGATGATTAGTGATGATGAGCATTTTTTTCATATGTTTTTTGGCCATTCGAATTTCTTCCTTGCTGAAGTTTCTGTTCATTTCTTGTCCCCATTTTTTGATGGGGTTGTTTGTTTTCTTCTTGTAAAGTTCTACCAGTGCCTGATATATCCTGGATATTAACCCCTTATCAGATGGGTATTGGGTGAATATTCTTTCCCATTCTGTGGACTGCTTTTGTATCTTAGTCACTGTTTCTTTTGAGGTGCAGAAGCTTTTCAGTTTCATGTAGTCCCATATGTTTATCTTTTCTTCTAGTTGCTTTGTTAGTGATGTTTCACCTTTGAAGATGCCTTTAGCTTCAATGTCGTGGAGGGTTTTTCCTATATTTTCTTCCAATGTACTTTTATGGATTCAAGTCTGATATTGAGATCTTTAGTCCATTTTGATCTGATTTTTGTGCATGGTGTTAGACACAGGTCCAAATTCATTTTTTTTACACGTTGCTGCCCAGTTTTCCCAACACCACTTGTTGAAGAGGCTTTCCTTACTCCATTTTAGACTCATTGCACCTTTATCAAAGATTAAATGATCATGTGTTTGAGGTTGGGTGTCAGGATACTCTATTCTATTCCATAGGTCCACAGGTCTGTTTTTATTCCAATACCATGCTGTTTTAATTACTACTGCCTTGTAGTACAGTTTGAAGTTGGGAAAGGTGATGCCTCCCATCTTCTTTTTTCCCGAGGATTGCTTTAGCTATCCTTGGGGGGTTTATTGTTCCATACAAATTTCAGGAGCCGCTTGGTCAATTTCTTTGAAGAATGTCATCGGTATCCTTATAGGGACTGCATTGAATCTGTACAGAGCTCTAGGGAGTATTACCATTTTGACAATGTTGATTCTCCCCATCCATGAACAGGGAATGTGTTTCCATTTCCTTGTGTCCTCTTTATCTCTTGGAGCAGTGTCTTGTAGTTTTCTTTGTACAGGTCCTTTTACATACTTGGGTAAGTTGATTCCTAGGTATTTGATTTTCTGTGGCACAATTGTGAATGGAATTGTTTCCTTAATATCCCTTTCTTCTGTTTCGCTATTTGTATATAGGAAAGCCACTGACTTTTGGGTGTTGATTTTGTATCCTGCCACTCTACTATATGCGCTCTATTGTTTCTAGGAGTTTTTTGGTAGAGAGTTTAGGGTTCTCTAGGTATAATATCATGTCATCTGCAAATAATGATAGCTTGACTTCTTCCTTGCCTATCTGGATGCCCCTTGATGTCCTTTTTCTTCTCTGATTGCTATGGCAAGTACTTCCAGTACTATATTGAATAAAAGAGGTGAGAGGGGGCAACCTTTGTCTTGTCCCTGATCTCAGGGGGGAAGGCTTTCAACTTTTCCCCCATTTAGAATGATGCTTGCTGTGGGCTTTTGGTAGATGGCTGTAACTATCTTGAGGAAAGTCCCTTCAATTCCCATTTTCTGGAGCGTTTTAATCATGAACGGGTGCTGGATCTTGTCAAATGCTTTTTCTGCGCTCTATTGAAAGGATCATATGGTTTTTATTTTTTCTTTTTATTGATATGATGTATTATGTTGATTGACTTGCGAATGTTGAACCATCCTTGCATTCCCGGGATGAATCCAACTTGGTCATGATGTATAATCTTCTTGATGAGTCTTTGGATTCTGTTTGCTAGTATTTTGTTGAAGATCTTAGCATCCGTGTTCATCAGGGATATTGGTCTGTAGTTTTCTTTCTTTGTGTTGTCTCTCCCTGCTTTGGGTATCAGGGTGATATGTGCCTCGTAGAAGCTGTTTGGGAGTGTTTCTGTTTCTTCTATTTCCTGGAAGAGCTTGAAAAGGACTGGCAGTAGGTCCTCCCTAAAGGTTTGGTAGAGTTCACTAGGGAATCCGTCTGGACCTGGGCTTTTGTGTTTGGGAAGTCTTTTAATTACTGTTTCTATTTCCTCAATGGTGATAGGCTTATTCAGGTATTGGAGGTCTTCTTGTTTCAGCCGTGGGAGGTTATAGGACTTCAGGAATTGATCCATTTCTTCTAGATTCTCATGTTTCACGGCATACAGGCTCTCAAAGTAATCTCTGATGATCTTTTGGATTTCTGTGGTTTCTGTTGTGATGTCACCCTTTTTATTTCTGATTCTGTTTATTTGGGTTCTCTCTTTCCCTGTCCTTACAAGTCTTGCCAATGGTTTGTCAATCTTGTTTATTTTTTCAAAAAACCAGCTCTTGGTTTCATTAATCTTTTGGATTGTTTTTTTTTGGTTTCCAACTCATTGATTTCCCTCTCTAAGTTTTATTATTTCCTTTTTTTCTGCCTGGGTTGGGCTCCTTTTGTTGGTCTTTTTTCTAATGTCTTCAGCTGTGTAGTCAGGTTATTTATGTGGGCCCTTTCTTGTTTCCTGATGAATGCTTGCAGGGCTATAAACTTCCCTCTTAACACGGCTTTTGCCGTGTCCCACAAGTTCTTATAATTGGTATCTTCATTTTCATTTATTTCCAGAAATCTTTGGATTTCCTGTTTGATTTCTTCTATGACCCATTTGTTGTTCAGCAGTGAGCTGTTCAGTTTCCAGGTGTTTGGTTTGACTCCCTGTTTTTGCGTACGGTTAACTTCCATTTTCAGTGCATCATGGTCTGAAAAGATAGTTGACACAATTTCTATCTTTTTTAATTTTATTGAGGTATGCTTTGTGGCTCAGCATGTGGTCTATCTTGGAGAATGTTCCATGTGCACTAGAGAAAAATGTGTATTCAGCTTTTTTGGCATGAAAAGCCCTGTATATATCTACTAGCTCTCTTTCTTCCATTTCTTCCTTCAGGTCCAATATTTCCTTGGTGAGTTTCAGTCTTGTTGATCTGTCCATCGTTGATAGAGCAGTGTTGGAAGTCTCCAACTATTATTGTGCTACTGTCAATGTCTTCTTTGAGGTCTCTTAGCAGTTGTTTTATGTATTTTGCTGACCCCTCATTGGGTGCATATATGTTTAGTAGTGTAATTTCTTCCTGGTGTACATACCCCTTAATTAATAAGAAGTGGCCTTCGTTGTCCCTTCTAACCTTTTTAAGCCTGGAAGTCTATATTATCTGATACTAATATGGCCACACCAGCCTTTTTGGAGGAGTTGTTTGCATGGAGAATGGTCTTCCAACCTTTGACTCTGAGTCTGTGTTTGTTCTGCTTATTCAGATGCGCTTCTTGTAGACAGCAGAATGTTGGGTTCAATTTTTTAATCCATTTTGTCACTCTGTGTCTCTTAATTGGTGCATTTAGACCATTGACATTGAGAGAGATTATTGTCATCGGATTTTGTGCCATCTTTCTTTTTGTGTTTGTTGTGCTTATGGGTTTGGTCGCATTAGAGTAGACCCTTCAGTCCTTCTTTTTAAAGTTGGTTTTGAGTCCATGAAGTTCCTGAGTTGTTGCTTATCCATGAAGTTGTGTATCTTTCCTTCATATCTGAATGTGAGCCTGGCCGGGTAAAGAATTCCTCGGTGAAGCCTGCAGTTCATTGAGCCTTTTCGCAATATCCCACCATTGTTTTCGGCTCGGAGTGTTTCATCAGAGAAGTCTGCTGTAAATCTTAGAGATGTTCCTTTGTATGTGATTTCCTTCTTTGATCTTGCTGCTTTCAGTATTCTATCCCTATCTATAGTTTTTGTCATTTTTATTAAGATGTGTCTTGGAGTATTCTTGTTGGGGTTTCTTTTTAGCTGGTATCCTACGGGCCTCTTGGATCTTGAGGCAAGCATTCTTTAGTTCCGGGAACTTTTCAGCAATGATGGCTTTGACAGTTTCTTCTTCATCAGGGTTTTCTTCTTGCCCTTCTGGGACCCCAATGATCCGTATGTTGTTTCTTCTGGCTTCATCCCGATTATCTCTTGTTGTCTGTTCGGTAATTGTGAGCCTTTTTTTTCTATCTTCTGGTGTTGTGTACAGAATCTTTGGAACTCGTCTTCGAGATCACTAATTCTTTCTTCAGTAGCTATTATTCTGCTATGATGGCCTTCCACTGTGTTTTTTATTTCATTTACCTCATTTTTAATACCTGTCATTTCCCTTTGCATTTTCCTCACTTCTGCTATCATGTCCTCTTGTATTTTATTGATTTTGCATTCCATTGCTTCTTTGAATTCCTTTTGAATCCTTAACAGTTCTTTCCGAAATTCTTTTCAGATAGGTTATGCAACTCATTGGTATTGCTTGACTCATCTGGACCAGTGACTTCACTCACAGAGCTTGATGGAATTTTGCGTTGCTTTACCATTATGACTATTGTAGGTTGCAACTGTGAGTTCTTGGGTGACTAGATAGTACAGTTAGTAGGGGTCTGGTCTGTTTGAAGAGTTTGGGTGGGTAGCAAGGATGTAGGAACCAAGGTTCACTGGTACTTCATGCAAGGTAGGTAGTGAGAGGGTCGCAGTGACGCCAAGCGCCCAGCGGTTTTGAGTTTTGGGATGTTCCCAGAAGCTCAGGGCGCACGGGTCGAACCGGCTGGAACCAAGGCACTTTGCCTTGGTTCCCGTTGATGGAGTTTCCGCTCTTCCCTGGGGCAGCTTGGGGTCCAGGGAGACGCAAGAATTACTCACACACCTGTGGGGGAGTCGAGGCGCTTCCCGGGAACTCAGGGCGCACGGGTCGGGGTCAGTCGGGCTGGAACCAAGGCACTTTGCCTTGGTTCCCGTTGATGGAGTTTCCGCTCTTCCCTGGGGCAGCTTGGGGTCCGCGGAGACGCAAGAATTACTCACACACCTGTGGGGGAGCCGAGGCGCTTTCCCGGGAACTCAGGGCGCACGGGTCGGGTCAGTCGGGCTGGAACCAAGGCACTTTGCCTTGGTTCCCGTTGATGGAGTTTCCGCTCTTCCCTGGGGCAGCTTGGGGTCCGCGGAGACGCAAGAATTACCTCACACACCTGTGGGGGAGTCGAGGCGCTTTCCCGGGAACTCAGGGCGCACGGGTCGGGGTCAGTCCGGGCTGGAACCAAGGCACTTTGCCTTGGTTCCCGTTGATGGAGTTTCCGCTCTTCCCTGGGGCAGCTTGGGGTCTGTGGGGGAGTCGAGGCGTTTCCCGGGAACTCAGGGCGCACGGGTCGGGGTCAGTCGGGCTGGAACCAAGGCACTTTGCCTTGGTTCCCGTTGATGGAGTTTCCGCCCTTCCCTGGGGCAGCTTGGGGTCCCCCGGAGACGCAAGAATTACTCACACACCTGTGGGGGGGAGTCGAGGCGTTTCCCGGGAACTCAGGGCGCACGGGTCGGGGTCAGCTCGGGCTGGAACCAAGGCACTTTGCCTTGGTTCCCGTTGATGGAGTTTCCGCTCTTCCCTGGGGCAGCTGTGGGGGAGTCGAGGCGTTTTTTTTTTTTTCTTTTTGGGTCACACCCTGCAATGCTCAGGGGTTTCTCCTGGCTCTGCACTCAGGAATTACTCCTGGCGGTGCTCGGGGACCATATGGGATGCTGGGGATCGAACCCGGGCCGGCATGTGCCGGCCGTGTGCAAGGCAAACGCCCTACCCGCTGGGCTATCGCTCCAGCCCCTCTAGGTACTTTTAAACATTATTGCCAGAAAATACCAAACAACCCCACAAGGTAGGTTGAACTTGTAATGTTTAACTTGACATGTCAACATATCTGGCTATAGTGTGTCCAAACAAAAGGTTATTTCTGGATGTATGTATCTGTGAGGAGGGGGAGTTCAAAAAAGTAAATTTTCCTTCCCAAATAGGTAGGCATCACTCAATCAATTGAGAGCCCAAAAAGAGCAAAGAGAGAAAGAGAAGATCCCCCTCTATTTCCTACGTACTGACTGAACTGAGACATTTCTCTCACCTCTTCTTGAACTGAGATTTGCAATATTAGCTCTTCTGAATTCTGTCACTGTCTTTCCTGGATCTCAGGCTTACGGATAGCAGGTTGTGGGATGCTTTAGTTTCTGTGATTGTGTGAGCCAACTCTTTACAATAAATTTCTGTACTGCGGCCAAAAAGGCGGCTGCCCCATCACCCGTCACACAAGGCATGTTTGTGGGGGAACCTGGTGCTAAACCATTCGTAGACAACCTGCTTCTGAGTCAGGCTTCCGCAGGTGGCAGCGCAGCTCCCTTGTGGCAATCTATTGAAAGTCAGCCCTTGACACAATGGTTTGTAAAAAAAAAATATATATATATATATATAGTTAAATTTTATATATATAATTAAAATAAAATAAATTTCTGTACATTATAGATCCTGTAAGTTCTGTTTATCTGAACATGCACCTCTGACTAATACACTTACTAATAAAGAGAAATGTGGCTCAGACAATTAAGGAACTTGCCCAGACTCACAGAAAGTAAGTGACAGAGGTGGGATTTGAGCCAGGTCTGTGTGACTCCAAAGCGCATCTTTGTTCTTTCCAAGATACCAACAAATATCCACCACAGTATTTTGTGCTGAGCTCACTGGAATTTTCAGGCTAATAAAAAATGAAACAAGCCAAAAGTTTAAGACTGGGTAAAATATAAAGTGCATTATTTTCTGTAAAATGACTGACTCAGAATTACCAACTGCTAAAACACTTATCATTAGCATCCTTGCCTAAACTCCTAAAGGTCAAAAAGTGAAGAGTATGAAAATTAAAGTGCAAGTAATTTTTCCCCAACTGTAGTACAGAATACAGTAGAATAAACTTCCTTATGTTTTTATGCCCTAAACTGAGATTCTGGAAGATGTGTAGTCTCATTCTAGATAGAGTGAATTTGAGAAGGGCATTTTTTTTTGCTATTTATTGTCTTTTTTTTTTTTTAGTGTAGGTGTCATACTTGGCATAGCTCAGGGATTACTTCTGACTGTGCACTCAGCGATTACTCCTTGCTGTGCTCAAGGGACCATAAGGTGTACCTGGGATGGAACCAGATTTGGCCAGGTACAAGTGCCCCGCCCACTGTTTTATCTCTTGATTTTCTAGATAGGTTTTTAAGTAACCATATAAGTTGCTTGGTTGCCCTTGCCTCAGTTTTTTCCTGCAAAAGACAGAAACATATGTTTTACAAAATTTCTAAGATCTATTTTTATCTAAGATTCAGCAGTGATGCTAATTTACCTCTTGGCATCTTGTAGAGGCACAATTTTGAAGATGAAAAATTAAGATTCAGAAAAGTTCAGACCCTAAAAAAATGTTCAGACCTTAGTGGCTCTTCCCACAGAACTAGAGACTAATGTCTTTCTTGCTCTGAATAGTCCTATCCTCTTTTCCCATTTGACCTTGGGATGTTCCATCAACACTGGTTGAAGGAACCGAGGGATCCAGAATTCTTCTCTGCTCCATTCCCTACAGTTGACCACTATTCCTCATTATCTACTGTAATGAAGCTTCCTAGAAGTACAACTGTGTCCCTAGATCACCCCATGCTGGCAGCCATCCCATGATGTGGTGGGGGAAGGGAGCTGTGATTAGTTCCCATCCATTTGTGTACTTGTGATCAACAGCAGACTCACACACTCATCAGGACCCTGAAAAAAGGATCAGTTGTGGAGAGCCAACACTTCCTCCGCCTATTTCCTGACACCTCAGCACAACCCCACACTCTCCCTTTTGGCCACCTGCCTCCCACACATTGCAGTCATCCAGGCACAAAACCAAACCAGGCTGTTCTTCAGCACAAAGATGTCCTTGAGTGAAAATTCAGAACACAGGCTTACCATGTTACACAAGGGCTATTAAATTGTTTAAGTCAAACTCATGTTGAATCCCTTGGGTTTGGCTCTCTCTCCATATATACATCACACACTCACACCTCCCTGCCAATTTGGAGAAATCTAGTTTTTCCCTCATCCAAATTTTCAGTGTGCATTAAGAGCCTTTTACCCTTTGTTTATTTCTTCTTTCACCACTTCAAGGAATTTCATTACTAAGTACCTTGTTTTTCCATTCCAAATTTTCTCATTCTTACTTGCTAGTTATATTCATTTCTTCCTCTGACTTTATTACTTTCCTTTCCTCTGGAAAAAAAAGACAAAAAAGAAAAGGAGAAAAAAAATTTAAACCTGGGGCCGGAGCAATAGTCCAGCAGGTAGGGCGTTTGCCTTGCATATGGCCGACCCAGGTTTGATCCTCGGCATCCCATATGGTCCCCTGAGCACCGTCAAGAGTAATTCCTGAGTGCAGAGCCAGGAGTAACCCCTGAACATTGCCGGGTGTGACCCAAAAAAAAAAAAAAAAAATTTAAACCTCTTTTTTTCATATCTAAAGGGTGTTGTGCTGTCCTTTCTCTTCCCTTGTAGCACTGACCTGGAACTGACCGGCATTGACCTAGAAACAAAGGACTCCTTCTACTTTCTCAGGATGTAGAAAGACTATTTATTAGGCACCCCTTATGTACCTGCATGTATGTAATGTAAACTCTGTGCCCATTTGTTCTTTAACTTCTCACAGCTATGTTATGAAATAGCTCCTCCCTAAACAGTGCCTTTCAGACTTTAATGTGCATAGAAATCACTGGTGATCTTGTCAACATGCAGATTCTAATTCAAAGGTTTTATACAAGACCCCAAAATCTACATTTTGTGCTACCTCTGGTGCGCGCAGAGGATGTAAGTCTTCATAGATCACATGTGCAGGTACGGTCTGCATTGGACAGTAGTAGCTCTTGTTTGTGATTAAGACATAGACATGAGAATTTGACCTATCATTTTGGTACTGTGGTTCCTAGTGTTAACTACTGCCCTCTTTTCCTTCATCCTCTCCTAAAATTAGAGCATTTCTAGCAAGTTCAACAAGCCATAATGGACAAAGCATTAATGACAACCTTGAATGTGTTATCTGAGAACAATGTAGGAACAGAGATATAATGATGTTATAAGTGTGAAAGGACAGGAGATATCACAACCATTTGAGAAGACAGTAAGAGTAAGAGACTAGGAAGAGACTGGCCCCACAGGATAGGAAGGAAGTTCATCTACCCCTGTACCACAGGAGACAGCACAGAGATAACATACAATTCTGCCATCTTGGAACTCACTGAATCTCTCTCAGATAGTGTTTATTAGTGTTGTCTGATAGAGCACATTGTCAGTCACTCTATATACACTGCTCATGACCACTTTAAGAGAGCTACTGTTATGACACTGTCCTCAAAATTGAAAGCAAGAATCTGGTGATAATGTGGCCAAAATTAAAAATATTTAAAGGAAATGAAAGAAAGAAACAAACTCCCAGATTATGGGAGTAACCACCCAAAAAGGATTCCAGAAAAAGACAGAAATCTTTTATACCTTTTAAACAAAAGTTATATGAGCATTTCTTTACTGAGTTTAAAGCATATGGGTCAATAAAGTGGTTGAGGATATTGAGATGATTATTTTCTGGTGTCCATTCATGTAGATTATTTGGTCATCTAGGTTATTGGGAAGAACCTAGGTTATCCAGGTTATTAGGTGCCATCTAAGACCACCTTTGTGGCATTCCATACCAATAATTTCTTTTCTTAAAGCCAGATCCGTAATCTACCTGCCTACTTTCTTCTGTCACTATAATTACTACACACTCAGACTTACAGATAAACTGAGGCTGAGGAAAATTGGTTAATATTTCACAAGATAACAATTCGTGTGCAGAAAAAAATAAATAAACTATCTATTTCTCACAAAAAGGCTCAGGTCTTCATTATAACACAAGGAGCCCAAACTATGTGTGGGTGGGAGGGATTAGAGGCAGTGACTGAAGGTCCAGCGATAAAGAGAAGTTTCTGCCTGGGATGAAGTTTAAAAATTAGGAAAAGGAGAAGAAGCATAAGTCAGTGAGAGCAGAATTAATCTCTATATAGCACTCATGGCTTTGGATACAACGAAAAGAAAAAGACTCTTCAGCAATCCAGAATAGAAGTGAGTCTGTGTGGTCTGTGGTGAAGCCTAAGAGAAGCGCTTTTTGTTTAATGCACTTCTGATCTCCCTCAGTAAGTTAAATCCTTGAAAGTAGGAAATTGTTGCAGACAGAGAGATGTGGGGACAGGGAGCACAAGGGGTGGGAAAGAGGCACGAGTGTAATGTGTATTGAGACAACCACCGTCTAGGACCTAAACCAGCCCCAAAGCATGAAGGCCTTTGAGATATCTCAAAGATCTATCAGCAGACTCATCTGAGAAGACCCCATCTGACGGAAAACCTTTGAGGTGAAGAATTCTAGGCTCAGATCATGGCTGGACCCCCTGGGAAGAAGAAAGGTCTCACAGCTGGAACAAAAGCCTGGCTAAGAATGACAGAAAAAAAAGACCAGCAGTTTCATGCTCTCATTCTTGGCAACCACCATAGCAGCAGATTTGGTTTGGGGAAACTATATGAACTAACTTGGCATGCCTTGCCCCTTTTTGGGGAAGAGGCCTATCTCTGCTGGGGATGTGGACTTTCTAACTTCAGGGCATACGTCCCGCAGCTGGGTAATTCATAGCAGTTCTACTTGGGGTATGTACTTGGGCTCTATTCACTCCGGAGAAGCCTGACTCCCTCTTAAGCACAAAACTCTATCTCCCTTCATTTCTGAAATAAACTTCTCTTGCTTCACCATTAATTTATGTTCATGACATTCTTTTCTGTAAGGGAAGTGATGTTCATAGAAAACCTGGGGAAGAGGTTAGGACTGACTTTCTTTTTTTCCTGCAAAGAACAATTACTTGCTCAAACCTGAGTCCACAGCTTCCTGAGAACTGGGTTCCAGGAATAATTTTCTATTGTGAGCAAAACAAGTGGATCTCGGGCACAATTTGACTTCTACCATGTGGTACTGGTGGGGCATAAGGTCTGTACCGAGCCAAATGCTTAAAGCAGACTTGCATCAGTCCTAAACTTGCTCAGGCATCTGCTCAGAGGATGGAGATGGGTAGAGAAGGAAATAGTAAGTAGACTGATCTCTCAGAGCTGCTACCGCTCAGAAATCACTCCCATCAGAGCAATTATCTCTGGAACCAGCCTGTCTCTGAAAGAGAAACAGGGCTTGGCCTGTGTTCAATTACATCTTTCCTACATCCTCCCAACCTCCCTAGACCTGCACGTCATAAATTCAGCCCAAACATTATCATGCCAGTCTCCCCAGTTTACACTGATAGATCCATTTTCTGTCAATAAACTAAAAAACAATAAACTCAAAAACAATACTTAGGGGGGCTGGAGCAATAGCACAGCAGGTAGGGTGTTTGCCATGCACGCAGTCAACCTGGGTTCAATCCCACCACCACCCCTATCCCCCCCAACCCCGAAATCCCATATGGTCCCTAAAGCATCCCCAGGAGTAATTCCTGAGTGAAGAACCAGGATAACCCCTGAGCATCACCAGGTATAACCTTCCCACAAAACTAAAGAAAAAAACAATATAAAGGGGGCCAGAGCGATAGCACAGCAGGTAGAGCATTTGCCTTGCGTGCTGCCATCCAGGGCTCGATCTCTGGCATCCCATATGATACCCCAAGTACTGTATCACTGTCTTCCCGTTCATCTTCGATTTGCTCGAGCGGGCACCAGTAACATCTCCATATGCCCTGTCTCCTGCAAGTAGAGCCCAAGGGAACCTGCTTGTTCCAGGTTAAAGAGCCTCAAACCATTCCATCAGGTCATGGGAATGAGGTCTATAATTGTTACTGGTATCTGGCATATCAAATATGACACGGGGAGCTTGCCAGGCTCTGCCGTGCGGTAGCATACTCTTGTAGTCAGCTCAAAATCCAGCATTATTGATGAACTGTGGGCTGCTGCGCGGTGAGCCGGGCTGTGATAGGCTGGTCTGCTGGGTGGAGTTCTGACGAGGGGAAGTCCGGATGTGGAAAATGGAGGTCCTCATGGAGTTGGGGGTCGTCTGGCTTGTTGTGAGACTCTGCTGGGGTGGCGGGCCAGGGCTAGAACCTGCCATCCCTCCTGGGCACCTCATGAGCGGCTGGACACAGTGAGAGCCAGAAGCAGCTCTGCCCCATGTCTGTCTCAAGTACCCCAAGTACTGCCAGGAGTAATTCCTGAGCAAAGGGCCAGGAGTAACCCCCTGAGCATCACCAGATGTGATCCCCCAAAAAATATATCAATTCTGGGGCCACAGAAATAGTACAACAGGCAGGTTGTTTGCCTCAAAAGTGCCCATCCCAAATGAGGAATTATGATGTCACACTAGAACTCACTATTAAATAATCAGATAGATACATCATACATTATTAGTATCCATAGGACAAGTCATAAAGTGTAATAGAAGAGAGATTGGGAAATACAGGGACACAGACAAAGAGACAGATAATTAAAATGTGCCTGCAATGGGGGGCAGGCAGGGTTTGGGTGGGTGTGTCTGGGAATTAGGCGGTGGGAATTGGCACTGGTAGAGGGATGGATTCTGGAACACTGTATTGAAGAGACCCAATTATGAACATCCTTGTAATTCTATATCTCTCATGGTATAATAAGGATTGGGGAAGATGAAGGAGAGATGGAGAGAGACAGAGAGAAAGTGAGCGAAGGAAGAAATGCCTGCTCTGGAGCTAGGAGAGGGGGAATGTAGGGACATTGGTGGTGGGAATGGGGCACTGGTGAAGGGATGGGTGCTGGAACAATATATGACTGAGACCCAATTATGAACATCTTTGTAATGCTGTTCCCACGGTGGTATAATAATTTTTTTTTTAAAATGTCCATCCCAGATTCAGTTCCTGGGACCAGATGTGATCCCTACTAAGAGTGATGGCAGAGCCAGAAGTAAACTCTATGCTTTATCAGTTGTGCCCCTCCAAATCAATATCAATTCACTAGTCTTATTTGCTCTTCCTTGTTGCTTATTTCTTTCATCAGCAATTCAGGGTAGCAATTTGCTCTTACCTTCACCCATGAAGGCCTGTGTCATTATTTTATATCCTTGTGATCTGACTGAGCAATATAATTAAACTACTCAAAAAATAAAATAGATAATCTTGACAGTTTCATCATTAATCCCAGGTGTTTGATTGAGAAAAATAAAAGTTTAATGTGCATCAAGATTACTTGGAGATCTTGGTAAAGTTCAGATTCTGAAATTGTAGGGTAAGGAGAGAGCAGGATGGGTTGAGATTCTACATTGTTTAACAATGGAACTGGCCCATAGGCCAAGTAGCCAAGTGCCTTAAACCACACTTGAGCTCAGTTCCTGTATCAGGTTTCCAGTGCTCCTCCAGAAACCAGCTGAGGCAAACAGCACCAGAAGTTTGTCTACATTTCTATAGCATTTGAAACGCGACTTACTCCTCTCCAAATTTTTATTTTGGAATTGTAATTCAGCTCAAGCCTTTCCTCTTGTAGAGTGAAGTCACGTTATGTTTTTAGGTATACATACTTCCAAATCAGTAGGTATGTCCCTTTCGTTGAGACATATGCCTCCCCCAGCCCAAGTGTTCTTCCTTCCTTTCTGGTTACCACTAAATAGTCTAAGAGTCCAAAAGACTAATATTTTTATATTAAAGTCAACTATTTCTTTTCTATTACATACCATATATGAGTAAAATTAGTGAAATGGTAGTATTTATCTTACTTCTGCTGGCTTATTTCAATTAGTATAATCACCTAGGTCTGTCCGTGTCGTTAGCAGGAGTTTACCTTTCTTTATAGTTCATACCTTCCAAATAGTGGTCCATTTCTTCTTCAGAGACAAGAGTAAGACCTAGTGTTCTTGCTTAGAAGCTTTTATGTTTGAGTAATTTGAATATGCCATCCCATCTTCTCCTATTTCTTATCAAAAGTTTCAAAAGAGTGCTTTATTTCCTAGCCACTTTTAATATTTTCTGTCTTGGAGTTCCTCTACGTATCTCAATGTTTGTTTCTTTATATTTATATATGCAGGTGTTGTTTTCAGTGACTTGTAGTTGCAGGTTTTTCCAGCACCACTAAAAATAAAGAACCTTACCATTATCACTGATTTAACACCTTTCCTGCTCTTTGAGATGACTCCTCTATCCCTTGATGTTAACGCCCCGTCATTGGTATTTCGTTTGTTTTAGCATTCCTTTACCCTCACACATGAAAGCTTTCTCGATTTTTTTTTATTTAGTTATTAAATAAATAAATAAATAAATAAACCTGGATGGTTGATGGTCTGACATAGAAAAAGACTGGGCCCCTGTGATGAACCCAGAACCACGGCAGAGCCTGGCAAGCTACCTGTGTTGTATTTGATATGCCAATAACAGTAACAATAATGGACCTCATTCCCAACGAATGGAGACATTACTGGTGCCTGATCGAGCCAATCAATGAACAATGGGAAGACATGTGATACAAGTGATACCATTGTTTTATTTATTGAATAAACTCATTTTCACTGTTCTCTTTCTCCCACTACGGTATACCTGCTATATAACACTATCTTTCATTATACTGTTGGGTAGTTCATAAAGACTTTCTTCCTTTTTCTTATATCTTTTTTTCTCTTCTTCCACTTAAATTGCCTGTACCTTACTATCTTTGGGATCACTTTTTTCAGTGTACCATTGGCCTATCCTGTTCAAGAGTTAAACTACTTCTACCATTCCAGTATGTGGTGCTATATTTCATCACAGTTACATTATTTGACTAGTTTTCTTTGATCTGAGCTTTGTATAAGCTATGTCAGAGTAGGAGAGAGCGCATGGAGGAGTCCAGAATATTTTGAAATCTTGTGGTCATAAGGAATGATATGGGTAAATATGTATATACACACACATAGCTGATATTCTCTCTCTTTGGAGGTCCAGATCTGAAGCATAGCCAACTGTTCTGAGCAGCACCAGTTCTAAGAGGTAGCAAAGGGGTCTGCTACTCCTCACTCAGATCCATTCTGTGTGGCACATGCTCATGCCTTCTCAGGGGCTTTACCTGGATCAAGACGTTTCTCCTGTTTCTCAGCATGACTTCTAATGGCTCACTCCAGGGCTGCTGATGGCCTGACTGCTCTGCATCCTCAGAATGTACTTTCACATTCCTCTACATGCCCCTTCTGTCCAGTGAGTGTTGAATATCCTTTGTGGTCTTTTTTATTGTTGTCTGTGTTGATTCTGAAGGTGCAGGGATGTTAGTCTCACCCTGAGCTGTGGTACTCTCTGTGTCTTGATTCCTTTGATTAGCCAGTTGTGTTCTTGCGAGAGAAGTAAGAAACCTCCTCTCTTGCCTCTTGACCCCAGAAGTTCCTTGGTTTTTAAACTAAGGTGTACTGACACAGGATAGTTTAAATACATCCTAAAGTTTAAACTCAATAGCTGTTTAAAATCAATAGTTGCATATGTTCTAATATTCAAATTTACTAAAATTTGTTAAAATTGTTTGAAAATGGGACTTTAAATAGTCCTGTGGTTCTTCAGATTCTGTGATTCTGGTGAACAAGCAACAGAAAGTAAGTGTGGCATTCTGTTACCTGTGGTATGTGAATGTGTTTACCGCTAATACTTAACCATATGATTAAGTCTTCTTCTTTTCCTTTTACAGTTTCTGGTTCAATGTCTAGAAACCATAAACTGAGTTTCTCACAGTCCTTCCCGAAAAGACCAGTAAGTATCACCTTCCCATCAAGTTTTCATAAACTAGCCATCTGCTTACAGAGAACCAAACTAAGATTCCATATCTCTATCAACCAGTTTTTACCCAACCTCTCATTGGGTAAAATTATTTGACAAAGCAATCACTTGATCACTTGACATCCATTATTCATTGATTTGCTCGAGGGGGAAACCAGTAACGTTTCCATTTGACCCTATCACGTGCCAGTGTAGCCCAATGGCATCTGCTTGCTTCAGGTATAGGAAGAGCCGTAAACCGTTCATTCAGGGTCTTGACGAAGAAGTCTGATCATCTTGTAGGTCAGAGGTCACATGATATTTTGACGTCCCATGGGATCCAGTCGGTAATGGCTCTAGTCCAGCAGTCATCTCCAAATCGCATTACATGTCCAACCCATCTGATTTTCAATGTCTTGGCAAATGAGACAGTTCCCTGACTCTGGATCGTTGACAGAGGTCAGAACTCCAGATTCTTTCTCTCACTTAAGTGAAGTGTGTGATATTCCAAGCATAGCTCTTTCAATTCCTCTTTGCGAGACCTGAAGAGCATTCTCACCCTGTTTTCATAGGTCCCAGATCTCTGAGGCATATGTTAATGCAGGAAGAATGGTGGAGTCGAAGAGATGTGCCTGGAGCCAGAGGTTCTTTGTCCTTTTAGCTATTTCTTCGATGCTCTTGAAGGTGTTTCATGCTGCTCTCTTCCTCCTGCACAGATCAGGAGTTAGGTCATTCATCATGTTGACTTCTCAACCTAGGTAAACATAACTGCTGCATTCAGAGATATTTGCTCTGTTGAGAATGAATGGGGCCTCTGGAACTAGGTCATTTTTCATGAGCATTGTTTCTTTAGATTCAGCTGTAGACCTATCTTTCCACATTCACGGTCGAAGTCAGCCAGCATTTGTGCTGCTTGGCTAATGTTTGGTGTTATTAGAACGATGTCATCAGCAAAGCAGTGGTGGTACAGTTGCCGACCATCTATCTTAACTCCAATTTTTCCCATTCTAATTGTCACAGGACGTTCTCGAGGATGGCACTGAAGAGTTTCGGTGAAATGGTATCACCCTGACAAACCCCCCTTTTAACATCAATGATCACTTCCTTGTAGAATGGTGAAATCCTGATGGTGAATCCGTAATACAGCTCACAAAGGATCTTGATGTATTGGGTTTGAATGCCCTGTTTGGCTAAGGCTTCGATGACTGCAACAGAATCTCAACAGTCTCAGCAGAATCAAAGGCTTTCTTCAAATCAATAAACATGAACAGAATGGCATCTTGAACTCCCTACAAACCTCAATGAGCTTGGTTACTGTGTGGATATGGTCAATTGTGCTAAATCCTTTTCAGAAGCTATCCTATCTTATTTGGTGAGAGATTGCAATTTTTTGAGAATCCTGAATTCTTAATTCTTGTGGTCCTAGTGGATTCATAACATGAGACATGTCCAGTCAACTAAACTAATAACCAAAAAATTTGGAAGATGGTGGACTATTTTTTCCATTGGGTGGTTAAACCAGAACAGCTGCTTGTCACCTTGCCACCCATGAGACCAGACTATTCTGAGCAGAGCCAATGCTCAGGAAAGAACTGAAAACTCAACTTTAGATATCCCATTGGTATTTAGTTACAAATACCAACACATGAAATTTTTGTTTCAGTTCATTTAAAAGGGGCTTCTGTTAGTTATAACTGAAAATGTCCTGATTGTAAAAGAACCCAGAACATGATAAAGATGTTTACAGCTAACCTGTACACAAGTAACTAACCCATATCTTATATCCCAGGTACGTAGTAAATGCTTTCATGTGTCTTCTAACCTCCATTACAATCCTATACAGTAGATGTTGTTATTATCATCTTTATTTCGATTTTACAAGCAGAAGACTGAGGTCAAAAGTTTCGCTAATGTCCCCAGCTAATAAGATATGGAATAATGAGTCACACTTAAACAGTCTGACTCCAGAACCAACATTGTGAATTGGGGCTACTCAAAGAATAGCCCACAAACTGGTTCTAGTCTGGGAGCACTTTAAAGTACATATGTAAAATCTTCATAGCAAGATGATACTGCTGCAACATTTTTATTTATAAAAGTGTTGGTTTGTGATGGATTGGGATTTTTTTAATCTTATCCTTCATCACAGAGTTTGAGAAACATTATTTTAGCTTGTGGCATAAACATAGTGATTTAGATATAAATCATAACCTCTCTCCAAATGCTCTTAAGTTTCTATGAATAATGTTTGTGTCACTTGGCAATCCCAAAATATATTGCTTCTTGACTCAATTCCAATGTTTCAAAATAGAGTTATATGAGATATTTTTAGTTCTCAGGACTCTGGATTAGAATGGGATCCTGAGTACTAAGTGGACCTTTTGAGATGTTAACACATAATAAGGTAAAACTGTAACACTGAGATGCATATAGCAGTGGTTTATTTGTTCCTATTGAACTTGTCCTAAGCAGAAAGAGCAAGGGAATTACAGTCCTGGCCAGGACAGAAGTCCCAGACAGTAAGGACTAGGATATGAGTGATATCAGAGTGCTGGAATAAAGGCTACAAGAAAAAATGATCTCTAATGAAGCACAGAAGAAAACAGTGACCATGGTGAGCTTTCCTGTGCATCCTAGAAGTATGTCTCTGAAATATATTTCTACCTTGTGCTTCAGAACAATGAAACAGTGCTGAAGATAAAAATATAATTTTTCTGAATGGATACCGCACAAATGGATGTTAAACACATAGGAGAGTAGTCAAACATTGTTTTTCATCAGAGAAATACAAAATAAGGTAACAACAAAATACCACTACACACCCACCAGAATGCCTAAAATAAAAACTGACAACAGCAAATGTAGGCAGGGATATAAAAGAATTTGACAATGACCCTTTTCACTTGGCTGACAAGAATAAAGAAAATGTTGAGGTAATGATTTCTTTTATCTGTGGCAGGAGGGAGCAAGGATGGACTACACAGAGGGTATCACTGTCACTGTCTTCCCGTTCATCATCGATTTGCTCAAGCGGGCCCCAGTAACATCTCCATATGTCCTGTCTCATGCTAGTAGAGCCCAAGGGCATCTGCTTGTTCCAGGAACATAAAGAGCCTCAATCCATTCCGGAATGAGGTCTATAATTGTTACTGGTATTTGGCATATCAAATACAACACGGGTAGCTTGCCAGGCTCTGCCGTGCAGGTAGCATACTCTTGTAGTCATCTCTAAGTCCAGCATTTATTGATGAACAGCGCAGCTGCAAGCGGCCGCACAAGCCGGGCTGTGATAGGCTGGTCTGCTGGGTGGAGTTCTGACAAGGGGAAAGTCCGGATATGGAAAAGTCAGAGCTTACTCTTGGCTCTGTTCTCAGCATCACTCCTAGCAGAGGGAGGGGGCATTTATGACACCAGAAATCAATCCTAGGTAAACTACACCCAAAGCAAGTGACTTACCTCACTGTACTGCCTTTCTCCCTTCTTGGTTGTTTAAGTGAGTTAAAATATACTTACCTGCCTTTGAACTTAGCAGTTCTATTTCTGCATATTGAATTTAATTGCAAAACATATGTTCACAGTACTTATCTAGGACATTCATAGCCCTGAACTTGGAATAACTCAAAGTAGCAGGAATGAACAACAACTTGTAGTCTAGTTCTACAATATAATATTACTTGCAATAAACATGAACAGAGTACTGCTTTATACAGCAATATGACTGGATGTCAGAGATATAATGCTAAATAAAGGAAACTGGACATAAAAGAGTATACACTGTATGATTTAATTTACATGAAATTATAAAATAAAGCAAATCTAACAGAATAGTGGTTGCCTTTCAGAAATGGTAATAAACAAAAGAATAGTATGAAAGGGACTGAGAGAATGTTTTGGAGAGAGAAATTTTCTAGATCATGACAGAGCAACATTAGAATATCAAAGTGGAAGGTGTTTGGTACATAAAAGCATTAAGTAGAACATATATATAGTTCATTGGCATAGTACTCAGCTTGCCTGTGTGAGGCCTGGATTTGATCCTCAGCACTAATATATGTACACATATATAAACAAATATACATATTTTATATATACACATATATGTGTATATATACATATATTTTATTAAAATGTATGTGATATATGTGTATAAATACACATATGTGTCTATAAATCAAGGAAAGCAGGATCTTGATCACTAGAAAAGACTAAAAATGGATAACGAGTATCATTACACTGTTCTGTTTACTTTATATACATTTAAATTTTTCTCTAATATAAGAATAAACAAATGCAGCGTGTGATAAACAGACAGTATGGCAGGTGAGGAGCTTGCCTTGATGCTGCTGACCTAGATTCAATCCCTGGTACCACATAAATTACCCTAAGCACCACTAGGAATCATCCCTGAGCTTTACCCAAGAGTAAGCCCTGAGCACAGTGAAGTATAACCCAAACATAAATAAATAAATAAATAAATAAATAAATAAATAAATAAATAAACAGATAGATAGATAGATAGATAGATAGATAGATAGATAGATAGATAGATAGATGATAGATAGATAGATAGATAGATAGATAGATAGATAGATAGATAGATAGATAGATAGATAGATAGATAGATAGATAGATAGATAGATAGAGCAAGTATTTTGTCACTTAGACAATGCCATTCTGTATCACTGTATTACTGTCTTCCCGTTCATCACCGATTTGCTTAAGCGGGCACCAGTAACATCTCCATCTGTCCTGTCTCATGCTAGTAGAGCCCAAGGGCATCTGCTTGCTCCAGGAACATAAAGAGCCTCAAACCATTTCATCAGGTCATGGGAATGAGGTCTATAATTGTTACTGGCATTTGGCATATCAAATATGACATGTATGACATGGGTAGCTTGCCAGGCTCTGCCGAGACAATGCCATTCTCACTTTTAATAAGGAAATCATTCCATGAAATGTACATTATAAGTAAAATGGTACTGTAAGAACAGGTACCATAAACAGAGAATATGAAGCAGTACAGGTCATGATTTGGAGAGCAGAAGGATTGATTTTTTTTCTTCATATACACAAGGCACCACTGTCAGATCTATTAACTCAAAAAGTCCATGACAGGAAAAGAAGTTATCAATGATTCGCACCAACCATTACTTGCTTTACACCATACTCTGCAAAACTCAACTTCAGTGAAAGGGTAAAACATAATTTTAATCATATCTTTTTAGGGCTTATTATTTTAGTTTAAAAACTCAGACAGTAATTTGTTTTTTTTTATTATACCACCGTGGAGACATACAATTACAAAGGTGTTCATAATTGGTTCTCAGTAATAGTGTTCCAGCACCCATCCCCTCCACCAGTGCCCCATTTCCACCACCAATGTACCCCACCCCTCCCGCCTACCCCCAGGCTGCCTCAATACCAGGTAGCCCCGTTTCCTCTCTTTCTCTCTCTCTCTGTCTCTGCATCTCTCTCCCTCTTGTTTTACACATTGTGGTTAGCCCTGCAGATATTTAGAGTTTATCACTTAAGTCTCTTTGTGTATATTCAATGGTGAGTTTTAATCTGCCATTACCATTTCCCACACTTAGTAAAACACTGTATCTATTTATATCCTATTAATGAATGCAGTCATTCTATAGAATGTCCTTTTCCTTCTGACTAATTTCACTCAGCATGATAGTCTTCATGTCCATTCATTTGCAGGTAAATTTCATAATTTCGTCTTTTCTGACAGCTGCATAGTATTCCATAGTGTAGATGAACCACAGTTTCTTTAGCCAGTCCTCTGTTCTAGGGCATTTAGGTTGTTTTCAGATTCTAGCTATAGTGAATAGCACAGAGATGAATAAAGAAGCACAGATAGTGTTTCTGCTATGTGTTTTTTCGGTCTCTCGGGCATATTCCTAGGAGTGCTATTGCTGGATCAAATGGGAGCTCGATATCTAGTTTTGGGAGGAATGCCCATATTGTTTTCCAAAAGGGCTGGACCAGTCGGCACTCCCACCAACAGTAGATGAGAGTCCCTTTTTTCCCCACATCCACGCCAGCACCGGTTGTTCTTGCTGTTTTGGATGTGTGCCAGTCTCTGTGGTGTGAGATGGTACCTCATTGTTGTTTTGATTTGCATCTCCCTGATGATTAAAGATGAAGAGCACTTTTTCATATGCCTTTTGGCCATTCGAATTTCTTCTTTTTTGGAAGCTTCTGTTCATTTCTTCTCCCCATTTTTTGATGGGGTTGGCTTTTTTTTTCTTGTGAAGGGCTACCAGTGCCTGATATATCCTGGATATTAACCCCTTGTCAGATGGGTATTGGGTGAATATCCTTTCCCACTCTGTGGATTGTCTTTGTATCTTGGTCACTGTTTCTTTTGAGGTGCAGAGGCTTTTCAATTTTATATAATCCCATTTGTTTAGCTTTGCTTCCATTTGCTTGGTCACTGGTGTGTCATCTTTAAAGATACTTTTAGTTTCGATGTCGTAGAGCGTTTCTCCTATGTTTTCTTCAATGTACCTTATAGATTCATGTCTGATGTTGAGATCTAGAATCCATTTTGATCTGACTTTTGTGCATGGCATTAGAAGGAGGTCTAAGTTCATTTTTTTTACACGTAACTGCCCAGTTGTCCCAGTACCATTTGTTGAAGAGGCTTTTTTTTGCTCCACTTAATAATTTTTGCTCCTTTATCGAGGATTAAGTGGTTATATATTTGAGAGTGTGTTTCAGGATATTCAGTTCTATTCCATAGGTCTACGGGTCTGACTCTATACCAATACCACACTGTCTTAATTACAACTGCTCTGTAGTAGAGCTTGAGGTTGGGGAAAGTGATACCTCCCATCTTCTTTTTCCCAAGGATTGCTTTAGCTATTCGTGGGAGTTTTATTATTCCATACAAATTTCAGGAGTGTTCGTTCAATTTCTTTGGAAGAAATCATAGGTATCTTTATAGGGACCGCATTGAATCTGTATGAAGCTCTAGGGAGTATTACCATTTTGATAATGTTAATCCTTCCAATCCATGAGCAGGGAATGTGTCTCCATTTCCTCAGGTCTTCTTTATTTCCTGAAGTAACATTTTGTAGTTTTCTTTGTAGAGATCCTTTACATTCTTTGTCAAACTGATTCCTAGGTATTTGATTTTCTGCGGCACAATTGTGAATGGGATAGTTTCGTTAATGTCCCTTTCTTCTCTTTCACTGTTTGCATATAGGAAGGCCACTGACTTTTGGGTATTGATTTTGTA
This sequence comes from Cryptotis parvus, assembly GCA_021461705.1. Taxonomy (NCBI): domain Eukaryota; kingdom Metazoa; phylum Chordata; class Mammalia; order Eulipotyphla; family Soricidae; genus Cryptotis; species Cryptotis parvus. Next base: position 28,477 of record JAJIBD010005745.1, read on the forward strand.
CCCTGCCACCCCTACTATAGGAATGTATTATTATCTAGGAGCCTCTTGGTAGAGAGTTTTGGGTTTTCCAGGTATAATATCATGTCATCTGCAAATAGTGATAACTTGGCTTCTTCCCTTACTATCTGGATGCCCTTAATGTCTTTTTTCTTCCCTGATTGCTATGGCAAGTACTTCCAGTACTATACTGAATAGAAGTGGTGAGAGTAGGCAGCCTTGTCTTGTGCCTGATCTTAAGGGGAAGGCTTTCAGTTTTTCCCCCATTGAGAATGATGTTTGCTGTGGGCTTGTAGTAGATGACCTGGATTATATTGAGGAAGATTCCTTCAATCCCCATTTTACGGAGAGCTTTTATCATTAATGGTTGTTGAATCTTGTCAAATGCCTTCTCTGCATCTATTGGTATGATCCTATGGTTTTTATTTTTCTTTTTTGTTGATATGATGTATTATGTTGATTGACTTGTGGATGTTGAACCATCCCTGCATTCCTGGGATGAATCCCACTTGGTCATGGTGTGTACTCTTTTTGATGACTCTTTGGATTCTATTTGCTAGTATTTTGTTGAGGATCTTAGCATCTGTGTTCATCAGGGAGATTGGTCTGTAGTTTTCCTTTTTTTGTGACATCTCTGTCTGCTTTGGGTATAAGGGTGATATGTGCCTCATAAAAGCTATTTGGGAGTGTTTCTGTTTCTTCAATTTGCCGAAAGAGCTTGAAAATAATTGGGAGTAGGTCCTCTTTAAAGGTTTGGTAGAATTCACTGGTGAATCCATCTGGACCTGGGCTTTTATGTTTGGGGAGATTTTTGATTACCGATTCCATCTCCTCGATGGAGATAGGTTTGTTGAGTTATTCCAAATCTTCTTGTTGCAGACTTGGGAAGCTAAAGGAATTCAGAAATTTGTCCATTTCTTCTAGGTTCTCTTGTTTCGTGGCATACAGGCTCTCATAGTAATCTCTGATGATCTTTTGAATTTCTGTGGTTTCTGTTGTGATGTCCCCATTTTCATTTCTGATTCTATTTATTTGGGTTCTCTCTTTTCTTTTTCTTACAAGTCTTGCAAGTGGTTTGTCAATCTTATTTATTTTTTCAAAAGAACCAGCTTTTGGTTTCGTTGATCTTCTGGATTGTTTTTTTGGCATTCCATCTCATTGATTTCTGCTCTGAGTTTTATTCTTACTTTCTTTCTGCTTAAGTTAGGCTCCTTTTGTTGATCACTCTCTAAGATCTTAAGTTGTGAAGTCAGACTGTTTGTAATGGCCTTTTTCTTCTTTTCTGATGAATGCTTGAAGAGCTATGAACTTGCTTCTTAACACTGCTTTTGCTGTATCCCACAAGTTCTGGTATTCAAGTCATGTCTTCAGTCTCATTTGTTTCCAGGAATCTTTAGATTTCCTCTTTGATTTCTTTTATGCCTTTGCTGGTTGTTCAACAGTGAGCTGTTTAGTTTCCAGGTACTTGGTGTTGGTCTCCATTTTTGTGTACAATTAACTTCTATTTTCAGTGCATCATGGTCTGAAAAAATAGTTGGCACAATTTCTATCTTCTTGATTTTATGGAGATATGATTTATGGCTCAGCATGTGATCTATTTTTGAAGTATGTTCCATGTGCACTGGAGAAGAAAGTGTATTCAGCTTTTTGAGGATGAAATGCCCTGTATATGTCTACCAGATCAGACAGTAATTTGAAAGCCAACTATCTGAGATGTCAATAGTATCAAGTAGTAATTTTGAAAGTCAAATATTTGATATTTCATTTCAATAAATTAAAATTTCTTGCATGTCAGGGAAAATTTTACAGTTCAATAGTAGAGGGAAGAATAAATACACATTTGTACTATAAAGTCTATAAATATATAGCTCATAAAAATTATCAAGCATGGTAAATGTTTCATTACATCAAGCAAAAAGAAAGAAAATATAGTTATGAATGATACCAAACGAAATATATTTACAGTTGCAGAAAAACTCATAAACATAATGAAAATTAATATTATTTTAATATATCACTGGCAAGTGAGAAATGAGGATATGAATTTTTCCTAAATTTTCCAGTTTTCTGTAAAATTACTTGTATTAAAAAATGAGAGTATACTACCTCCACGGCAGAGCCTGGCAAGCTACCCATGTTATATTTGATATGCCAAAAATCAGTAACAATTATAGATCTCATTCCCATGTCCTGAAGGAATGGTTTCAGGCTCTTCCCTGTTCCTGGAGCAAACAGATGCCCTTGGACTACACTAGCATGTGACAGGATTTATGGAGATTTTATTGGTGCTTGCTCGAGCAAATCAATGAACAACAGGAAGTTAAGTGATACAAGTGATACAAGTAATTAAAAGATGTTATCTTGTAGTCAGAGGAATAGTATAGTTGTTGACCAAAGTTGGATCCCTGGCATCCCATATGGTCCCCTAAGCCCACAAGGAGTGCGAAGCCAGGAGTCAACCTTGAGCACTGCCAGGTATTGGCCAAAAATCAAACAAATGAAAGTGTGGTATATTTTTGTTAGCATACATAGATAGGAAGATAGATGATTAATAGATGATTGATAGATGATAGATAATAGATGATAGACAGACAGATCAAGAGTGAGAGTGAGAGCGATAGAGCGATGATGGAGCGATGGAGCAATGGAGAGATGAGAGAGAGAGAGGCAGAGACAGGAGACAGAGGAACAGAGAGACGGAGAGAGAGCATGAGAGCGCGCGAGAGCGTGCGTGCACACGCGTGAAAGAGAGAGAGAGAGAGATCATTTTATATTGAGGCTCCCTGCGGTAAAATGATGGTATTGGTTTTAACTGATGCAATACAACTGTCCTACTAAAGTTTTGTGTTTTCCTAACTGCCTTTTAAATTGGTTTTAACATACTGATATTATTTTTGTAATAATACAAACATAGCTCCAAGGGTTCACTCACTCATGCGGGGGAGGGCCACGCTGGCCAGACTTGGAGTGGGATTTGGGCTCCTCCTCCCATTCCTCCACCTCCATGTCAGAAGGCGTGGCTGCGAGCTCCCAACCACCACAGTCAGCAAACCCAGAAGAGAGACACTCCAGACCCACAGCTGTGCTGGCACATGGCCGCTCTGCCGGCCCAACAGTCTTAAATAATACTAGAAGTTAGGTCCAGGTCCTTCCCAGGATCTTTCACATTTATACACTCTATACAGTTCTATGCAGGTTCTAGCCATGGCCCATCATTCCAGTGAGCCTATCAAGAAGCCAGGGGAACCCCCATACCATCAGGTCAATCATTCTCAACATCCGGACTCCACAGCTCCCTCAGAGCTCCACCTAAAAGAAAAGTAGATGTCTCCCTGTTGAGGTTCATCAGTAAAGCTCAAGATGAGAGCCTACTATTGAGAGTGTACCACCTACATGGCAGAGCCTGGCAAGCTACCTGTGTTGTACTTGATATGCCAAAAACAAGTAACAATTATAGAACTCATTCCCATGACCTGAACGAATGGTTTGAGGATCTTCATGTTCCTGGAGCGAGCAGATGCCCTTGGGCTACACTTGCTGCGACAGGACGTATGGAGACGTTACTGATACCTGCTCGAGAAAATCGTTGAACAACAGGAAGACAAGTAACAAGTGACAAGTGATGGTGAAAATCTAGTATGGCAAGCAACAATTATTCTTCATTCAACTGCAGATAGCCTGTATTCCAAATCCCTAACCAGGCCCAACCTTCAAGAGATCTCAACAACACAACACCCCTCAGCCAAGGCACTAGAGCACAGAACCTGCCTGACAGACCTAGCCATCTGGGTGAAGTCTCAGATCAAGACAAAAAAATAAAATTAATTTGAATAATTCTCCTACCAGTCTGTCCCACTGAGGGGTCCAACATAACTGCCTGAGTATAAGAAGCACTAGTTTCTAGTTCACTTCCCAGAACTACCAACCAAAGACAAATTACTATCTTCTCTTGCTCCTCCAGAACATGTTAGAGTCAAGCTAGTGGAAACAATTCCATCACAAAACCTTGATCAAATCTTCTGAAAGAACTAGCTATCACACCAAGACCTCATCAGAGTGAATTCAAATTTGTTGATAATCCACTCTGCTGCTCTTAATCTTCTGTCATCTGATTGCTTGGCTTTGTTCAATGAAGAGGGGTGGTGTTATTTTTTGTGTGTTTCTTTTCAATAATACAGTTTTAAAAAATAAAATACTTTAGACCAGAGAGCTCAGAGGGCTGAATCACACACTTTTCATGTGGAGGCTGGAGTAGCCCCTAGGAGGTAGATCATCTGGTCTTCTGAATGAATAAAGTGCTTTACTATTTTGGTTTGGGAGCCGTAACTCATGGCACATGCCCTGCCCCCTAGCAAGCATTGCCTGTGGAACAACCCCCAAGCACCAAGATAGGTGTGTCCCCAAGCAACACCAGATATAGCCCCAAAACCAAGATAATAAAACTGTTCAGAACACCAGTTGATCTATGAGGCAATGCCTGGAAGACAACATTCCTATGTGAACACCACTTGTCTCACGTGCACTATAGAGTATTTGAGATGTAGGGAAGCCAAACTCAGATGTGCTGCTAGGAGGGAGAAATTCACATCCAATTTTGAAGACTTAAGTTAAAGATGAAAAATAATTGATATTTTTTCAGTATTTTTACATAAATTGCATGATGTTGGCAATAAGGGATTACTAAAATGTAAAATTTATTATCAAAATGAATTTCACCAGCTTATCTTTTCATTTTATGAAGGAAGGGGTGAGCATGTCCTGTTGTGCTCAGAGGCTATACCCGGTTCTGTGCTCAGGATTAACATCCACTGGTGCTTAAGCAACTATACGCTGTGGTGAGAACCAAGCCCAGAGTTCACATCAGGCAAGGTTAGGAAGTACCTTACACCAATGCTATTTATTGGCCTCTATTTTTATTTTTAGAGAGGTCTATGCAAAAGATTTCAGTTACTTCGCCCTATTATGGAGTACTGATATGAATCAATGACTAGTCTTCGTTAAACAGGAGTCTGTGGCTACACTCTCCAGAATTCCACATAGAAACCTCCAGTGAAAAAAAGTTTTTAGATTCTCATTTAGGTAGCAGCATGTCTGCTCTTGTGTCTTTCAATTTTGGGGGTTCTGTGAGAACTCAGTCTTCATTTTCTCTGATTTGAAGGTTAAGTACCTTTATCTTGATGTGGAGATTAAATACCTTTAAGAGCTTCCCCAACCCACTCACTTACAGGCTTAACATTGTTATTTTACTCAGCTCTTGTGAGAATGATTTGGGGGCAGTTAAACTAGATGCCAATACAGCATGGAGAACTCTAAGTTCATGTCGCTGAAAACCCTAGTGAGTTCAAGAGGCAAATATTCTTTTTCTTTCAAAGTTAGGTCTTTTCCTACCTGTATCTTGGTGGCTATACAAAGATTTATGAGAAAAGTAAAAATTCTTAGCCTGGAGAAATAAATAATAAACCTGCTGAGATAAAGAAGATAAATAGGTCTGCTAGAGAATAGAGGCCCTGATCCCACCTGTATGGATAAAGCCCCTAGTTAGGCAACTAAGCCTTTCCCTCTGGCTAAATGGCTAATTATTTCTGATAATGGTGGTCTCTACTAACCCCTCACCTGCCCTACAGCAGAGCAGATCTATCAGAGAGAAGGGTAGTAATTACTGGTGATAGTTGCAAACATTCATTATCTAAGCTCTTGGGTCCTAGGAGACAGATACAAGCTATAAAGGGATCAACTCATGACAATGCCAAAAGGAAGCTGCAGACATTTGAAAAGCAAAATGTGGTGACTGTTAATTTCTAAAAGTAAATTCAAAGAGTACTTTACCTCTAAGACTCTAATATTTGGCAGTTATAGATGTCTTCTAACTGAGTGTTGTGAGCTTTTCTTTCTTTCCCCCACTATGACGGCAGCTAAGCTCTCTACCTCTGTTAATACCATTTTACTTCAGAATCTCCTACCACTACCAAATTGCATCTTTTCATAAACAGCTTTCATCTACTCTTTTGCCTATAGTTCCTTATACACCTACAGGTACAGAAAATGGACCAGGGCCTAGAGAGAAGGCACAGCAGGTAAGATACTTGCCTTGTATGCAGCCAACCTGGGTTTAATCCCCAGCATTCCATATGGTCCCCTGAGCACTGTCAAGAGTGATTTATGAGTGTAGAGACAGGAGTAACCCCTGAGTATGGATGGGTGTGACCCATAAACCAAATAAAAGAGAAGAAAGAAAGAAAAAGTAAGGAAGGAAGGAAGGAAGGAAGGAAGGAAGGAAGGAAGGAAGGAAGGAAGGGAGGGAGGGAGGGAGGGAGGGAGGGAGGAAGGGAGGGAAGGAGGGGGAGGGAGGGAGGGAGGGAGGGAGGGAGGGAGGGAGGGAGGGAGGAGGAAGGAGGGAGGGAGGGACGGAGGGAGGGTGGGAGGGAGGAGGGTGGGAGGGAGGGAGGGAGGGATAAAGATAAAAGACACATACCAACCAATAAGCTACTTTTTTTCCTTTGGCTATATAGCCTCTTTAGAAACAAAAACCCTCAAATATTTTAGTAGACCAAAATTTGACAAACCAAGCATCATTCACAATGGTTAACATTGTGAAAAGTAAAGATCACTTGTAAATACTCTATTCAATTGTATTACAACAAATGAACTGAGAGAAAAGGTCTGATGCCACCAGAGACACAGATACATGGGACACAGCTGCTACCGGCTCTCCCTGTGGTGTGCAGCCACAAAGCATCAGTAAATGCAACAACTGAGAACCTACCTACTACTGAGAGTATCCCACCCATATGGCAGAGACTGCCAAGCTACCCCTTGTCATATTGATATGCCAAAAACAGTAACAATAATAGGCCTCATGACCTAAATGAATAGGTTGAGGCTCTTTCTGCTCCTGGAGGGAGCAGATGCCCCTTTGAGTACACATGGCAGGGAGGAATGGAGACATTACTGGTGCCCGCTCAAGCAAATGGATGATCAACAGGAAGACAAGTGATACAATATTACAGGGGAGGATTCAGAGAAAATTATTTCAGCTCTGAAATCACCTTGTTCAATATTTCAATACTTTCAGAAACACTTCCTCAAGAAAATAATATTTTGAGAGTAATGATGGACTGAACAGTGGAGCCCCTACTTTTTATACACAACTGAGGCTTTATTCTGAAAGAGGGAACCAGATTTCAAAAGACAGACAGTGTTGGAAAGTCACCAACTGGCCACAAACAAAAATGTCTGTGAGGGTTTGATTTTTTCTCACTCCAGCTGGGAATTTTGTTGTTTTTCTTTTCTCCATGTACATTCATTTTCTAAATGTACTTCTAAGCTAAAACCTCCAATTATATTCCTCGTAGTCTGACAAAAATATTCCTTTGATCTTTGGAGATGCCTTAACTTTTAAAAAAGAAAAACAAAAAAATGTAAAATATTTAAATTCTCATAAGTACATAGCAAATATTTTAATAAAATTATTCCAAGGAAGAGTAGCTAATAAAAATATTTTTACAGAAGAAAAGTTATTAGGAGTCAAGTGAATAACACAGACATATAAAACTCTAAATAAGTATCATATGAAGTAACTATTGTACAGTCATTGTGAGAGGATATTGCTCTCAATGTGAATGGGGAGTCCATCCTGTCTTAGGACCCATAACAGACTTCATGCTTATGTTTCTGTTTTACCTTAACACAGAGTCAAAAAACACCTCATTTGTCAAAAGTTCTTTAAAAACATTTATCTTTTTGAAATGAAGGCCACACAGGCATGCCCACACAAAAATATAAATCTCTGTATGTTATCAAAAGAACAGAGGCATCTTTATTGTAATGGAATTATTTTAATAACTTACCTCCCATAGGCATCTTCAAATCCACGTGCATTACCAAAATTCCAAGAAGCCTCACCATAAGACCCTATTACCACATCATTCCCACAATGTAAGAGTAATACTTTATTGTATTATAGCACTTTTATATAAGAATAAAAGCTTTTTATGATTCTTTTATTTTCCTCTAGATGTTGAATAAAATATTCATTTTATTGAAACTCCCATCCAGGAAAATTGAGAATCATCAGAAGAAAGTGATGCTGTGAGCTTCCAGAGGTTAGAAACTATTTTCTTGAGTTAACAAAGTTAGTTTTTAAATGTTCACTGACTGAAAATGTTAAGCTCATTCTATTTTGTCAGTGAACTTTTTCTTATCTCTCCAGCACCATCTTGTTTCCTGCCAAAGACACTCTTCACCTGTCTGTTCCATAGTCGCTGAAATAGAAAATATGAAAATTTGACTACTTCTGCCACAGAACTAGGGTAACTTAAGCTTACATCCAGAGTCTAGGTAAAACTTGAAAGGTGTTTATACAGTACTCTAACTACACAAAGGGAGCCCCAAAGACAGGAAAGATAGGAAAGAGGAAGGGGAAGTGAGGAAGAAGGGAAAAGGGGAAGAAAAAACAAGAGGATGAGAAAGAAGAAGGGAGTGAGATGAAAGGAAAGGACAGGGGAGAGAAGGGAGAAGGAAAAAAGAGAGGAAGGAAGAGAAGGGAAGGAAAGAGTGAGCAACAGGGGGAAAGGAGAGGAGAGTGGATGTGAAGAGAACAGGGGAAAGGAGAAGAAAGGGAAAGAGAGCAAAGAAGAGGGGAGAAATAAGAGGAGAGAAGGAGAAGGAGGAGATAGGGGAGGGAAATATAAACATTTAAAAGGAATGCCTTCCCTAATATTGACATATTTTTAGCAACCACTCAGCAGACAGGACACATTTTGGCCATTGCTAATCCTTGAAAATATCAGGCTCAGCCCCACTGTGATTTAGAGCAAAGTTTCTATGCCTAGGAACTAATCCTTTTCCACTTTAACTTCTCTTTCTGCGAGCTTGCCAATTCCATTATTTGCCAAGTAAAATAATTCTATACCCCACCAAGAAGAGAGTAAAAAGAAAACAATGTGTATAAAAGAAAATACATAAAATGTACATCTATATTTTTATATTAAGGGTAAATTTTTAAGGGTAAATTTTTTAATTAAACATTTTATTATACCACTGTGAGATATACAATTATAACGCTGTTCGTGTTTGGAGATTTCAGTCACATAGTATTCCGGCACCTGCCCTCCACCAGTGCCCATTTTTCACCACCAATGTCCCGCATTCCCTCCCCCTCCCATAGCCTGACTAAATGGCAGGTTCTTTATCTCTTTTCTATCTCCCTCTCTCTGGGTAAAATTTTAAGGGTAAATATCTGATAGTCAAAAGACAAGCCATTTTATGGCTACAACATAAATATTCATTGATCCAGGTGGATATTTGTGGTGATCATATTAATACAAAATATTTAAAACATTAGGTTATGTTTTTTTTTTCAAAAAAACAAAACCATATATATCTACATACCATATTGGCTACCCTTTCTTTCATTACAAAATGAGCCAGAGAAAAACACAAGATCCCACTTCAAATATGGTGTATAAAATAGAGGTGTGAGAGTGTGTGTGTTTGGGGGGTGAGGGGCAGGGATGAGAGAGAGAGAGTGGGGAGAGAGGGCGAGAGGGAAGGAGGAGGAGGAGGGAGGAAAAGTGCCTGCCATAGACATAGATGCAGGCTGGGGGAAGAGGGAGAAATCAGAGGACATTGGTGGTGGGAAGTGGACACTGGTGGAAGAATGGGTTCTGGAGACTGACTGAAACCCAATCATGAACATCTTTGTAATTGTATATATCTCACGGTGGTATAATAAAAAAAAAAAAAGAATATAAAACAGTAAGGTCTGAAGGTCTGAGTCCAGGGATTCATTGGGTATCAGGGAACAGTACTTCATTCCGTGCCCTCAATTTCTTCCTTACACAATGATGACTAAAAAATGTTACATGACTTCCTTGATTTGAAACAAGAATTCAATTCCCTAAAGAAATGGTAAGAGGATATTTTGAGAATAAGAGAGAAGTCAATTATGTGGATCACAAACAAGCAGTCAGGAGGAAATTGGTGGTCTGCTGGCCACATTATGAAATATATTGCCAACAGTTACTATTTTTTCCATCTTATTCAACATCTTTGACTTTTTGTCATCAATTTTTTTTCAAAACAGACTATTGTCCAAAAAGATGTTCTACATATGACCAAAAAAAGCAAGAAAATGTCCCAATATACCTTCAGAAAATCTCAGATAAACATTCTCTCTACCATGTGGCTATATCATCTTTTTAGTAGATAGAATAACCATCAATGACATCCTGGAGCATTGTGCTCTGTTATTGGCACCTCAAGTTCAAATAAAGTGGGCAGGCCAAGGGACCTAAGCCTACGAGAATGAGATAAGTATGATCATTAAGATGCAACAGGATAAGTGTAATGTATGTCTGTAACGTACATTCAATTTCTATCTACTGTCCACTCAGGAAAACCAAAATATGTTGAGTAAGGGCTCCAGCAGGTTTAATATTATAGAAATTCAGTAAATGTCACCATCGCTGCCAAGCTCATAACTTCTTTTCCTATTGGAAGTCAAGAAATTATAAGCCACCCAGGCACTGAATTCTTAGTTTAGAAATTTTAATCCAAAAGTTATAAAACAGGGCAATTTCCATGAAGCCAAATAAAAGCCTGAAAGAGTATCTGAGTATCTCCTTCCCTCGATCTAACAGGTGCTCAAATTTCTATGGTCTTTCCCGAGCACTTACTTTTCTCCTACAAGAGTCCCTCTACACCTGCCTGTTCTTGGAACCTGGTAGCCACCAAGGAAAGGTGCTCTTGTCAGATAATCCGACTGAGTTAGAAGAACTCTTTTATTTTTTTAATTTTTTTTTTTTACAATTACAAAGATATACAATTAAAAAGTTCATATTTGGGTTTTGGTCATACAGAAGAACTCTTTTAATACAGAAACAAGTGAGCATGCAAGCAGAAAACTAATGTGTGCAATAAAACGTGTTAAATCCTGACCCTGAATTTTTATTTATTTATTTACTTCAATATTTTATTATACCACCATGAGATATACAATTACAAAGATGTTCATATTTGGGTTTCAGTCATACAGTGTTCCAGCACCCATCCCTCCACCAGTGCCCACTTCCTACCACCAATGTCCCAAATTGCCTCCCCTCTCCCCTAACCTGCCTCTATAGCAGGTTCTTTATCTCTTTTCTCTCTCTCTCTTTCTCTCTCTCTTACTCTTCCTCTTACACATTTTATTGCAATACATACATTTAGAGGTTATCATGTGTATCCCTAAACCTATATTCAATGCTCAGTTCTAGACTGGTATTTTCATTTTCAATGATTATTAGAACACTGTTCCCTTCTCTGTTTTATCTAACCTCTGACTCCCATACACTTGCGGGTACATTCTACCTATTGACAAGACCTCCTGATCCATGTTTTGCCTGGCCTTCCTGATCCTAAATTTGTTTAAAGAGAGCATGTCTTAGTCCTCTGCTGTATTTAAGAATCAAATCTCCCCTCACATCTCTATGCCTCACCACAGTATTCCATCCTAAGAGAGAAAAATAAATAGACACCCTCTCCTGGGGCTAGCTTCTAATTGAGAAAGAAGATGGTGTAAAGCAAAAATAAAGCACTGAATAACCACAGGAAAAGGAAAGAAACAGAGAGACTACAACGAGATCCAAATTAGTCCATCTAAAACATAAGGTTGATACATGATGAGTGACAGCATTGAAGATTTAAGATCCTGATGTAAAATGTAAGGACAAGTTGAATTTTACAGTTGGTACCTCTCCAGGAGACTTGAGGGGAAATTGAATATAGCACTTGGATCTAAAACCATTGACTAGATTCCAATAGCTAACTGTGGTGTTTTTTGTTAATATCTATAGTACCAATTCCTTCCAGAATAAAAAAAATGAATATTTTTCCAGTGACTTTTTTTTTAATTTTTTGGGTCACACCCGGCAATGCTCAGGGGTTACTCCTGGCTCTGCACTCAGGAATTACTCCTGGTGGTGCTCAGGGGACCATATGGGATGCCGGGGATCGAACCTGGGCTTGCATGGGCCGACCACGTGCAAGGCAAACGCCCTACCCACTGGGCTATCGCTCCGGCCCCTCCAGTGACTTCTTTGGCCTCTTCTTTAATCCAAGGGAATTTGGAAATAATTTACTTCCTCTGTAAGTGCCATTCCAACATCCACAATATGGTCTGTTGATGATACACCCAAACTCATAATTCCCAAATAAGAAAACCCTGGTCACAGGAGGACTCTCAAATAGAGTTCCCAAGGGTATGTGATGTAAATCCTGATGGAAAAGGACTATCAGTGTTGAGCGTCATTATGAGCACTAATCCTCTGTTCATAAACTAGTTTAAATTAGCCATATGAATTCACATTACCTTGGTTTCACCTAAATTCTAAAAGTAGTAACTCCTTTAAAAATATGTGAAGGTGAACGGAGACTGCATCTAGCCCTAAGCACTGCCAATGACCCTTGTCGCTCCAACGCTCCACACCAGGCCACCACGGATGATGATATTGCTGTGCTCATGGTCAACAATGCACACTGGCAGGTAGGTGCAAGGTTAGCTTCACAGGCAACAATACCCTCTGCATCATCTTCCAATGCATTTTGGTACACCCTGGCACCAGGGCATAATGGTGGGCATGGGCCAGAAGGACTCATACATGAGCGATGAGACCCAGAGCAAGAAGAGCTTCCTGATGCTTAAAAACATCACTGACTATAGCATGGTCACCCACTGGACACCATGGAGAAGATCTGGCACCACATCTTCTACAACGAGCTGTGTCTGACCCCCAAGGAGCTCCCTATGATGCTGACTGAGACCCCCTCCCCCAATCAACTCCACAGTCAACCGTGAGAAAATGGCCCAGATCATGTTTGAGATCTTTAACATCTTGGCCACGTACATGGCCATCCGAATCATGCTGTCCCTGCACGCCTCTGGCCACAGCACGTATATTGTGATGCACTCAGGCGATGGGGTCACCCTCACAGTACCCCATCAATGAGAGCTACCACTGCCCCACGCCAGCTGTACCTAAACCACTGGGGCCTGACCGACTACCTCATGCAGATCCTCACAGAGCATAGCTACAGCTTCACCACCATGGCTGAGCGTGAGACATCAAGAAGAAGCTGTACTACATGGCTCTGTACTTTGAGCAGGAGAGGGCCATGGCAGCCTCCTCATCCTCCCCAGAGGAGAGCTAGACCTGCCCAATGTCCAGGTGATCACCATCAACAACGAGAGTTTCCAATACCCCAGGCATTGTTCCAGTCCTCCTTCCTGGGCAGGGAATCCTGTGGCATCCCACAAAATGACCTTCAACCCTGTCAGAAAGTAAGACATGGACATCCAGAAGAACCTGTACGCCAACACAGTAATGTCCAGAGGCACTCCATATACCACAACATCCCTGAACGGATGCAGATCACCACCCTGGCCCCCAGTACCATGAAGATCATGATTATTGTGCCCCCCCCCGAGCACAATTACACATTTTGATCAGGAGTCCCATTCTGGCCTTGCTGTTCACCTTTCAGCAGGTATGAATCAGCAAGCAGGAGTACAATGAGCCCAGCCCAACCATCCATCATCCACCATAAATGTTTGTAGGCAGACTGTGACTCGGCTGTTACATGCCCTTTTTTGACACTACCCATGATGTATTCGATATGCCAAAAATAGTAACAATAATGGACCTCATTCCCAATGAATGGGGATGCTACTGGCGCCAGCTTGAGCAAATCGATGACCATTGGGATAACAGTGACAGTGACAGTGAACTTGTGCAGAAAAAGAGATATTGGCATGGCTCTATTCACTATGGTTTGGTTTTTATTCCCTTTTTGTTTTTGTCTATTTTGGTGCTTTGTTGGGGTATGCTGGGTGCCCTGACAAAATCTGGGAGCAGGGTCTAGGAGATCCCCTTCTGCCCCAGGGGATTGGTGGCCAGTGGTCAGAGAAAGCGGCGAGAATCCAGCAAAGTTTCAAAAGGCTTCACTCACACTTGTTTTGGCATACAATTCAATAATAGGAAAACCCCAGACTTGAGGTTCCTAGCTGGGCCCTGGCCACATATCGGTTTCAAATCCTAGGCCAAGATGGCTGCCACCACATCCTATGGCTCAACAGTGAAGACAATGGAGAGGCAGAGAGATGAGGGAAAAGAGAAGCCAAAATGGCTAAAAGCCCTTTCTCCTTTCTCGTAGCTTATTTTATAAATAGAAGTTCGCCAGAACCTTCTAGCCCAGCCCATCATGGGCTGAGATATCCAGAGAGATGAAGCCAGGTAATGACCCTATTGAAATGCAGATCTTCATATAGGCCCTATATTTCAAGCTTCACAAATGCCAGAGTTGACTACCAGAGGTAAAATCTCCCTAGCAGAGTGAGAAGGGGCTGCATCTCTGAACCAGAAAGCAGTTCAGAATGTAATTTGTAGGAAGTGGCATTAATACTTACTACCATGAATATATAGCCAGCTGATTCCCGACTCTAGATCCCCCTAAGGTCCAAAATCCATCAAAGTAATTCACTTTGGCATTGCCTTTAAAATCAGAGACACATCAGTTTTCCCAGAGGTGCACTGGCATGTCCCTTTGAACTTTGAACTAGGAGAACTGATTACATTATGGTTGATCCAATGTGGCCAAGTACTCTTTTTTGGGGGCGGGGGCTGCTCAGAGGTTACTCCTGGCTCTTCACTCACGAATTACTCCTAGTGGAGTTCAGGGACCATGTGGGATGCCAGGGATCAAACCTGGGGCAGCTCTGTGCAAGGAAAACACCCTACCCACTGTGCTATCCCTCTGGTCCTGTGGCCAAGTACTCTTGGAATATCTACATGTGTGTTCCACATTGGGACACATGGGAGCAGGAAGAGTATTTAACTGGGCCAAGCAAGATTCATAATATTCATGATAAAAATATTTATGCCATATATCACTATCACTATCGCTATATTCCCGTTGATCATCTATTTGCTAGAGCGGGCACCAGAAATGTCTCCATATGTCCTGTCTCATGCTAGTAGAACTCAAAGGCATTCGCTTGCTCAAGGAACATAAAGAGCCTCAAGCCATTATATTAGGTCGTGGGAATGACCTAATATAAATGTTACTGGTATTTGGCATATCAAATACGACACGAGCAGCTTGCCAGGCTTGCCGTGCGGGTGGCATACTCTTGTAGTCATAGTCACCTCTAAATAAAGCAATTATTGATGAACCACGCGGCCGAGTCAGGCTGTGATAGTCTGATCTGCTGGATGGAGTTGTGACGAGAAAGAAGTCCGGATGTGGAAAACGGCAGCCCCCATGGAGTCAGGGAGGTCGTCTGGCTTGTTGTGAGGCTCTGCTGGGGTGGCAGGCCAGGGGCTAGAACCCGCCATGCCCCCGGGCGCCTCATGAGCGGCTGGGCACAGGGAGAGCAAGTAGCAGCTCTGCCCATGTCTGAGAGTCTCTTGGATGCCTACCCACACACACACAGACACATGCCATATAAAATTATGAAATCAATCCAATTCTCCCCAAGCTCCCATTGTGTCTGCTCTGGAGATTCCCTAAAGGCAGGGAGTAGCTCTTCACATAACCTAAGTGTAGCCAGAGCCTAGGGCTCAGTAGGGTGTGTCACACAACAGCACTTGACTCAGAATTTAAAAACAGGAACAGTAAGGGTGACAGTCCTTGGAGCATCCCAAGTTTTACAGCATGGACAAGACTCAATTGTCCATTGTTCTTTTAACAGTCATTCCAGATGCCCTAGATGAATGTTACAGAAGTCCTTTGCCACCACCCCCCCAGAACCCCTAAGAAGGGCCAGTCCCTGCCCCAGACCACACAGGGGACCAGAGAGCATCACTGTTACATAAATTATGTGATCCGGGGCCTGAGCGACAGCACAGTGGGTAGGGCGTTTGCCTTGCACGTGGCCGGTCCAGGTTCGATTCCCGGCATCCCACATGGTCCCCTGAGCACTTCCAGGAGTAATTCCTGAGTGAAGAGCCAGGAGTAACCCCTGAGTGTTACCGGGTGTGACCCAAAAAAAAGAAAAAAAATTATGTGATCTGATTTTTTTAATCTTCACCTGAATACTTTTTTTTGTTCCATTTTATTTGGAGTTATCAGCATTGCAGCCCCTTTTTGTCCCCCAACCTGGATGAAGGTTTTGGTCCTCCTGGAGGGCAAGGTGCAGGGAGGGCAGTCTGGGATCCCTGTACACTGTAGAGACCAGTTCAATGAGGTGCGCTTAAAGAACTACCAAAAAATGTGTGTGTCTATGTGTGTGTCTGTGTATATGTCTGTGTGTGTCTGTGTGTGTGTAGGCATCCAAGAGATACTTTAATGGGTTGACCACATGCTTACCATGTAAGAGTCCTGAGTTTAATCCCCAGTACCACATGATCCTATTAATACTGCCAGGAACAACCCCTGAGCACCAATCCAGAAGTAACTCCTGAATGTGAAAATGTTCATAATCAAATTGCGTAAAAAGCAGAACCTTAGTGAAAAACACGATCATTTGACTCATACCTACCAAATGCTCTACATATACAATCAGGAGAAAATATCTTCCTTAGTCTTCACTACCATGAATTATTGGGGTAAAAAATCTACATTATCTTTCTGTTTCCAATTCAGTTCTTCATTTACTTTGTATCTGAATAAACGTTAAAATCCAAAGATAATTCTATCTTAGTCATTCAGTATACAAACCATTTCTCTCCTTGTCCTACTTCCTTTTCCCTTTTTCTGATGTCAATCCTTTCTTCTTCCAGGTATACAAGTTTGTAGAAGATTTGCAATATGATCAATCATATTAGCATTGAGGGAAATCCACAACAAAGTCCTTGGTTTGTCATCTTCACTCAGAAACTAGAATTTAGCTCATCTTCCACATTTTTCCCAGTAGGCAAAGGGACAAAATAATACAAAGGTGCTATAGAGCAAAGGGAAATTACTGATGTATCAGTTGTATTTTTAAGGTTGTAACTGACAATAAAATGTAAACCCATTTGGCTTCAAAGGAAAAGAAAACGGTTATCTACTGGGCTCCAAAATTGAAGAACCCATGTTGTATCTTGCCTGGTTGAGGCATTTGATTAGGATACACTATCTCTATACACTTCTTACGTCTCCTTCCATCATTCCTCTATAACATCTCCAATCTCTGACTCCACAAGATGGTTCCTAGATATTTCAGGATTCTATCTTCACAGCATGTTTAAGAAAAAAAAGAAAATCATCCTCTCTGAATTGTGTAAATAGCAGTGCCAGAACTGAATTCCATTTGACTAATTGACCCCTTTCAGCCACATAGTCATGCTTGTACACTGGCTTTGGTTAAGAGAATAAACTGTGATTTGGTTCAACTCTACTCCCTCAGGCTAAGATGGAGACAGTTTTACACAAAAAGCACATGACTTGAAAGGGGCAAGAGCATCACTAAAGTAGAATTGGAACCCCAAAAAGGGAACACAGTGTGGAAGAAGGTTAATAAACATTCCTCACGCTTCTTGAGCTGTCCATGGGTGGTCAAGAAATGCTTCATATAGGTATTAGAAAGAAACTTTAGAACCAAGCTGTAAGCAAAGCACAAGAAAAAGACTGGGATGAAAGTCAGCATTGAAAGCCCAAGGAACACCATGCACTAATGCAAGAGAAGCAAAAAAGTCCTCATCTTTTCCAGGAAGTTCAGATCAGCTCAGAATGAACTATATCTGTGGGAAGTTGTGATAACCAAGCCTATAAAGTAGATGAGTTATTATAAAGGATACATACCACAATATAGATTTTTATCTTTGATAAGAAGACGGGGAGTCCTAGAATAGTACATCCAGCAAGTGTTTGCTCTGCTGAGCAGTACAAAGCTGTGTAAATGAGTTATGGAACAGAGTAGAACCTAGAGGGACGGGTGCTGAAACACTGTATGACCAAAACCCAAACATGAACTTTTTAATTGTACATCTTTTTATTTGTATATCTCACGGTGGTATAATAAAATACTTTAAAAAAAAATAAAAGAGGCAGAGATGTGTAGGACATAAAAAAAAATAAATAAAAAAAATAAAGTCCCAAAAAAAAAAAAAAAAGAAAAAGAAAATATCTCAGCTGGGCCACCTGACCCTCACAGTGTTGCAGGTGTGTCTGTGGTGCCCAGCTGCATTGGCAGGTGGCAGACAGAAGATAGATTTGTCTACACCCCCAGGGCTCTGCCCCTGTGGGCCCTGGATGGTGGATGGTCTGACATAGGAAAAGACTGGGCCCCCTGGGATGAACCCAGATCCATGGCAGAGCCTGGCAAGCTACCCGTGGTGTATTCGATATGCCAAAAACAGTAACAATAGAGATGAATTGGACAAGGGACAGACCAGATGCACAGCTGCGCTGCCTGGCCTACATGGAGCAGCCTATGGAGTCTCTGAGGAATCGCTAGTCCCCAGCCGAGACCAACGTAGCTCCTAGGGAAAGCAGTCCTGTTGGGGGAAGACACGCTGGCTGGAATTGGAGCAGGGATTGGGGCTCCTCCCTCTCCATGTCGGTGGGCATGGCTATGGGCTCGCAGCCTCCATAACCAGATGAACCAGACAAGGGGTAGACCAGATGTACAGCTGTGATAGTGCGCAGTCACACAAGAGGTTTAGATAACAAAGTAGGCTAGGACCAGGTCCTTCCCAGGATCTTTCACATCTGTACACCATAATGATCATTGTAGTTGTAACAAACTAGGGAGGTTGATGGGGAATTAGGAACTATAATGTCACACTAGAACTCACTACTGAATATACACAGAGATAATTGCATCATAAACAGTAAGGCAAGTTCACAAGGTATAGGGAGAAGAGAGAAATACAGAGACAGAAATAGAGATAGAGAGAAAGATGAGAGACTCAGACGCATGGGGGAGAGCTACCATCTGGCTCTCCCCTAGCTCAGCTGACCATGAGGCTCCCAGGAGGCAAGATGGATTTTGGGAGTGGGCCTATTACTTCTGTAGGACCTCAGAAGCAGCTGGATGAGACTCGCTCACCATAATAGCCGCCATTATCACGGTCCGGACCCAACAGCTCATCAGAACCCATGCAAGAGAGATGCTGATCTCAAGAACAGCTCAGAGCAGCCAAGTTTGAGCCCAGGTAGGCGGCTCTCAGAGGCGAAAGTCACCGGGCGCTCCTGGAGATGGAGCTGGGGCACCCCTTCCCCTCTCTGACACATCCTGATGGCCTGGTGGACCTGCCCACGAACTGCCTCAGGGCTCTCGGCCATGATGCAGAGACTCAGATGCATGGGGGGAGAGCTGCCATCCAGCTCTTCCCTAGCTCAGCTGACCATAAGGCTCTTAGGAGGCAAGAAGGGTTTTGGGTGTTGGTCCATCACCTCTATAGGGCCTTGAAAGCAGCTGGATGAGACTTGCTCACCATAATAGCTGCCATTTTCGCCATTTTCGTGGTCTTGACCCGGTACATCAAACTAGTGGAACCAATCATGTTCTAGAATACATTACAATTGACAATGTGTAAGAAAGGGAAGTGAGAGAGAGAGAGAGAGAGAAAGGAGATAAAGAACCTGCCATGGAGGCAGGCTGGGGCAAAGGGAGGGAGGTGGGGACATTAGTGATGGGAGATGGGCAGGGGTGAAGGGATGGGTGTTGGAACACTGTAGAACCAAAATTCAAACATGAACATCTTGTAATTGTATATCTTATGGTGGTATAATAAAATATTTTTTAAAATCTCAGCTACACTGAACCAAGGTTATTGCTTATGGAGATTTAATGTGTTAATTTTAAACAAGAAGAGAAGAGGAAGAAGAAAATCCTACCATTTGCAAAAACCAAGATGGACCTTGAAGATGTTATGCTAAATGGAATGAATCAGAAAGATAAATATTTGATGGTCTTGATTAAAGGTAGAATATAAAATAGTTGAATTTATAGAAATAGAGGTGGAATGTAGATGCATGAAAGTGGTCAAAATATATATCAAATGTTTTTTCTGCATACCATAAATGAATGTGATGTTAAATATCAAACTGCATCTCAAAACTGAAAAAAGGGGAAAGTGCAGCTGGACATGATAAATATGTACACAAGAGGAGAATGGCTGACTGAAGATGAAGAATGAAGGCGTCTCACTTGCAGGACTTAAAATGGAGTGCAAAAATTGTAGAGATAATTCAAAGGCTGAAACACATGCTTTGCTATGGGAGCCCCAGATTCATTACCTCAGAGTTCCCCAAGCACCACATCGGGAAACTCCCCAGCACTGTACTTGGAGTAGCTGCAAAGCACTACTAAATGTGATTTTTAAATACATAAATGGATACAGAGTCACTGAATAACTCTGTGATGACTACTCATTATATCACCAGTAAGTCTTGGATCCAACTTTCCCACTCAGGCTTTAATAAAAGTATACATTTCAGACTAGTTACCTGTCAATATTTATAGAAGGTTTTATGTGACTAACTATTCCATTCACAAATATATCCTGCATGCCAACCCTCCCATTCACCCACACTCCCACCTACATTGCATCTGTTCTGCGTTGGTAATTTATGATGCAGCTGTTTCAGCAGTTGGGATCCTCACAGCGCTCCATCACAACTCCCGACAAACAGCTCTTCTCCACCATCATGGCTCCATTTAATTTCCAGCTCAATAAAGTGGCAGACTGATTGAAAGGCCTTACAATCCATGCAAGTCCATATATCATATAGCTGATGTCATTCTTAAGTAATGAGATTCTCACGGTGATATTTTATCTCCAGAAAGTTCATTTACAGTGACGATACAGTCCATCTGAAACAACCCTGGTATTTATTTATGTGTTTTTGTGTTTGTGAAAGAAATCCCTACAGGATATCCTCTTTAAGCTGTGCAGCTGTTGATAATGGGTCCTTGCCCAAGTGAGGATTTACTTTACAAACAAATTTATCATCTATCAAACATATTGGCTGGCATTGGTTTTATATGCTCCTGGCTTCTAACATTCTTGCTGCTATTTGGAAACCACTGAAACACACTCACATTGTTCTTGCTTGCCCTTCACAAAAGAACTGAAAGGCTGACTTTGTCTAGAAAGTGATAGGATTAAACTGCATTTATGCTGAATCCACAAAGTGTAAGGAGCATGAAGCTGTTTTCTAGATGAATCAGCTGGTTCTTTGTGCTTTACAAATCAGTGGAAGCATTAGTTTATGAAAATATGAAAAAACACCAAATGGAAGAGAAAGGAAAACAACGAACAAAAAAAATGAAACTACAGAACTACTACATCTTCAGAAGCTAGAACAAAGCTTGTCCATTCCAGAACCTAAATTAAGAGTTGTGTTTCCAGGGAGATGGACAGATTCCTGGAAACAGTCCATTCTTAAATGGACTTAGAATCTGGAGTTCTAAGTCAAGGAGAAAACTTGCAGAGGGATCCAGGGTCCCTGTAATCAAGTCATTGCACCAAAAAAAGGTACTTGGGTTGTTATTGTTCCAGGGAGCATCTTGATGAAACTGGATCCAATCCCAAATTAGACAGAACTTAATTAGGCTCGGAAGACCATACCCAGACACAAATTAGAACCAACCTGGACTTCCAAGGGGTGGGGAATGCTATGAGGCTAATAATGCTGGCTTTCATTGCTTAGCTAGCAACTCACTCCAGCTGAACAGGAAACCGTGGGTTGGAACTTCGCTGTTACTTTTGACTTTTTCTCTTCTGGAAACTTGAGCTCTCAATTTCTTCCAAAATAGATGAAGAGGATGCAAGGTCCCTATTTAATTTATCTTTTATTTCGCTGATGACTTCTTTCTACCCTACTTCCTGCTTCATAATTCTTTCCTGTCACTCCTTACTCCTTTTCTCACCTCTTCTGTTATTCCTTCACTATTCTTTTTGGTATAGAATTGAAACTTTTTTCAAGATCAGTATTTTCTTCTCTACACTATACATACCTCCCAAGACTTTCTTTGTTGGCGATATTGTTTTCATTTACAGAAATTTGTATCAACCTGAAAAGTTACTACACTCAGCTAGAGAAAATGTCCATTGACAGAATTGATGTCTATTGACAGTTAGAATTGATGTCTTATATTTCTGCTTTAGACATATAGACATATAAACTGCACAGCTTATCAAGATTACAATCAAACTCGCTTTCTGTTATGTAATTCTTCAACACACTGTCAGCAAAGTACACTAAAGTCAACCAACAGCAGAGATATTAATTCACCATCAGGATTCAGTAACTGCCTCTCTATAATTTGAGCTAAATTGCCAGGCATCTCAAACACCCTCTGTGCAGCCTGAAATACCCATCTTAGTTGCAATTATCAGTGAGTTAATAGAGAAAGACAATTTCTTCAGAGTCCAGGGGCAATCACTTGTTTCCTCTTAACCATTATTAACTGGTCATTTAATCAAAGCAGATACTTGGTATTCAGAGTACAATAAAGGATAAGTTTCAGTTGTCTTTTCAATGCTGGGTTTGAAAAGAGAGATTTGGGGGGGTTATCACTCAAGATTCTTGATCACTAGCAACAACAACAGCAAAAATCCAATTTGAACTATCACAACTAGAGGGGAGAATTCAATAGTTCACAAAATCCAAGGGAGTGGGAAAGGTCCAAATAGAAAGGAAAGGCCAGGATCCAGATTTGTTTAGGTATAGTTGGAATAAGAAGCTAACTCCTAATTTCCTCTCTCATTTCTGCTTCTCCACTTAGCAGCACCATTTCTTTCTTACTGTTTCCTCTGCATAGCAAGAAACAGATTCCAAGAACTCTCCTGAGATTCCAGCCCACCACTAGGACCTCCAAAGAGATAATGATGATTTTCTTCCTTCTTAAAAAAAAAAAAAAACTCTCAAGGAAAGACTAATCCAATCTCAGTCCATGCCAACTCTAAGCAAATTAGACACAATATGAGATACACATCATACCTGTATATGAAAAAATCAGAGCATATTTCAGTGAAGCTACACAATAAAAATAAGGAAAAGCAAATTTCTCCAAAAACCTATGTATAGTGGAGTGCTACTTCTAGACAAATGAGATACATTGGACAAATAAACCATTGTGCACCCCATACATACAAACCTTTAAGGACAGGGATAGCGATTAGAAGTAACCTGAGAAATTGGGCCAACAAGGACCCTTGAAAACTAATAATCCAGAATAAAAAACATAAGGGTAGGGAACATGCTGTGACTTCATCAAAATTTCATAAATTTCACTCCTTGGCTTTTTAGCTCCCAGTCATTAGTCTCTAAAAACCATAAGACATATATTATATATAGAGAGAGCCCTGGCACCTCTAGCTATAGAATTAAAATAGTTTAAGCAAAACCATCTCTCCTGTGTAATATAACAGAAATATATAAACACATTGATCTCTGTGCCTTAATCCTGACACAGAGCTTCTAAACATTTCTAATTTCCTAACTGATAAGAGCACCAAGGGCATCTTTTTTTCTAGTATGTGATCTTTGACTCCTGTTCCTGATAAAGTGAGATCCTAAATCCTTTGGAATTACCTGGGTAACAGGTACATCTTTTGTTCTAATGAGGTGACTCTTGTTGGAATCCTGAATAGGTCTAGACACCAGAAAGATCGACCTATTACTAAACCTATAGGTTTAGTCCTGGGGCCAAGTGATAGTCCAGTGGGTAAGGCATTTGCCTTGCACACACCCGACCCTGTTTCTATCCCTGGCATCCCATATGGTCCCCTGAACACCACCAGGAGTAATTCCTGAGTACAGTGCCAAGAGTAAGCCCCTAAGCATTGCCAAGTGTGACAGCAAAAAGCAAAAAAGATAATTTTTTCCAAGAATGGGAGGGACTGAAAATTGAGTTAATGATCCACCATACTGACCACGACGTCATAAAAAATAGTTCAAGTACATGATGCAGCATCTCCCAATTGGTGAAACAACTGCGGACCAAGAGGGAGACCCCCAACTCCACAGTGACAGATGCTTCTTCACTCAGTCCCTCCCATACCTCACTCTATGTCCTACTTCACCAGTATTCTTTTTCATAGCCTTTGATATATAATAATTCAACCAACATACATAAATGTTTTCCTGAGACCTATGAGCTGTTCCAGCAAAAGATGGCTCTAAGGGAGAGGACCAGAGGAATCTGAGATTTGTAATGAAGTTGGGTAGAAAAGTTGAGAGTAAACTGGAGAGTGATCCTTGAAATTGGTATACAGAGTGGAAAAAAAGTTGTGTGGGACTGAACCCTTAACATGTGGAATCCACAATGACCCCAGCAAGCGTCTGTACTGAGTGAAATTGAATACAGTTGATGTTATAGACACATACTTGGTGTGGGGCTGGGAGGAAGTGGGGATGGAAAAAACACACATATGGTGTCAGAACTATGAGTGTAGTAAGAATAAAAGAGAAACACACAGATGTGCTGCCCCATCACATCTGTGTCTTAAATACCCTTAACTAAGCAAAGTGCAAAATATCATACCAAATTTAAAGCATAATAAATATGTAAAATTTAAGGTGGTCCCTTAAGGAGTAGCACTTCCTCATCTAAGATGACTTCAAAATACTGGAACATAGAACAAATATCTATTCATCTTTTCCAGTCCCCACTACCAGAGTATACCATCAAATTTCTCACATTTGAGGAAATCACAGTGGCCAGCACATTGGGCAATGTCTAAGCCTCACCCTGCGAGGTCATGGTCTCAACCTTACTAGCTAAATACAATAAATGTTTCTTTATAGGGGAGTTAAGGCCCAGGAGTGAGTAAGCAGTGAGAACCCATGTCTAGCATGCGTCTAACCCAGGTTCAATTCCCAACACCATAAGGTTCCCTGAGCATTACTGGATTCAGCCCTGGAGGCTCCCGAGCACTGCAGGGGTGACCTGGGTATCCCTGGCATCTCAAGGCCTGAGAACCTGAATGGCAGCACCTCCCCATGCCCTCACAGTGAACCTCACATTGGTAGAGTTCCCATGGCTTCCTAAGCATCAATTGGTAGGACTCAAAAATTACTTTTAATTTAAAAAAGGGGAGATAAATTGCAGGTATACATAGCTGAAATTTTTACAGCTCTGTTCAACTACTTTTAAACTAATTAAATCATTGCCATAATTCTAAAAAAAGTGTAGTTGTATTATATCACTAAGATTCAAAACTATTAAAAAGATAAATCTGAGAGTAGATTAAAAACTGCACAAATAAGCAGATTTTCACATTACTATTATATTAAAAGTTTGCATTCACTCACCTAGGCTTTGTTTGGTAGAACACTGTCTAGCTGCCTTGCAGGAGTTAACACTGAAGCTGGCATTAATTTCCCTCTGACAGGATGGGTTAGACATTTGTCAGGTTTATTTCTATGAGGAATTATGCTAGAGGTTATCATGCAGTCAAATAAACCTTTTTTGCTTATGGAATACATGGAAAAGGGTCCAGAGGCCTGGAGGGGCCCTGTTTTTTATTGAACAAAGTGATTTTGTTCTGAGGTTAAATCCGTATGACCCAAAGTAGGCTGGTATGCAAAGAGTTCGGCATTGATTTAAACAATAATAAATTGTGGTCCCGAACGCAAAGGGAAATGTGTTCCCCTGTGGACACTAAAGACCATACAGTTTCACTGCTGTGATTTCATTATAAACAAACCTTACACTTGTTAAGTTTAGAATTTGCAGCAAGTACTAGGAATTTTTTAAAGGATACTTAATCCAGACAAGTCAATTATGATGCTCATGAAACAACTCTTATAGCTACAAATGGTTAGGTAAATAACTAAAACATAAATCATTATAAATAGCCAATAAATTTCAGAACCCACCAGTCAAGCAATAAATTTTAAACTATAAAATCTGGTAAACTCTACATGGTGACTTGAGTTCACGTTATCCTGCACTAGAGCCTTTTAGGAAGATAAGTTAGGAAGGAACTCGTCCCTGCAAACTCCATGTGCTCCACAGAGGGAGATGTGTATTTTAAGAGTTAAGAATTAGTCATGATGGTGATTGACACATGGAAACTGTTCAATAATAGTTCGTTAAATTAATTAGTTCATTGTTGTAGAGTAGCTAAGTTGGCAAAACAAGTAAGATCATCACTAATTCTGCCATTAAGTCAGGCAAATTCAGTAACATTCATGCCTAAGTAACACATTAATAATATATGCTCTGGGATGCCCAGATCTGTGTACCAGGATTTTTGCTTCTAAGAGCCACCATAACAAATCCTGGGATTCCACCAGCGCCTACTGGTCCTACTACTGTCTTTCGACACCAGTTGAAGTAGGCTTAGCAGTATGACTGCTCTGACTGCCCCACAGGGCTCCTCCTCATTAAGCCCTACAAAGGCCCAGGTAGCACTAGAAATCTCCCTTTGTGATATCTGACACATTCCATGGTTTCAATAGCAGAGTCATTCTCAAATTAGGACCTGGATATATCAGGAATGACATCCTCAGAGTCATCTGTGAGACTTTGTTTATCCTAGAAGACCTCATTAAGTCCCTTGAATTATAACAGTAACAGCAACCTTCTCTCAAGAAAAATAATTCCTAGCATTGCCCTGGAGCTTTATGCTATAATAGTGGAGTACTATTAGAGCAATGACTCTAGAAGCTAAAACCCAAGTCACTTTCTTATCTCTAAGTCTAGTGTGATAAATTTCTACATCTCGCAATATAAACTTTACGCATAATCATTTCCTAATGTATGCCTCAGGCTCTTCATTAGTTGCAGTCTAAGCACTCACTATTCCCAAGAACATACTTTGGAGGATGCTGGGCCTTAGCCTCTCAAAGGGCCACTTCCTCCCCAATCACATTATTCATGATCCTGTGCAATCCCTCTAAGCTTGGGGCTTCCATACCTCCTCAGGCTTCATTGTGGACTCCTCCCTCCGCAATCCTTTTATCATTTTTTCCTCCCTCCCACCCCTTAAGCATATTCGGTCACATTTATGATGACCTGTGCTATGTATCACCCTAATCAGATTCTGAAAATCACAGAGTTTTTAGCCTGTTGTCCCACTTGACTATAGCAGACTCCCAGTCATTTGCTGAGTGAAACTAATTTCAAACTCAGCACTGTTTTAAGATGAGTTTTTTTTTAATTTTTTTTTTTTACAGTTACAAAGATATACAATTAAAAGTTTGTTCTGTAATCCATAAGATGGGTTTTTGCCAATTTTCCCTTCACCTCAATTGATGTACAAAGGCAGAGGCCTAGGAATCTTTTAAAGTGAATAACTATAAACACCAAAAAAAGAAAAGAAAATATGCAGCACTTATTTATCAAAAGAAAAATTATTAATTCCCCATATTAACTTCCCTTAGTCTTATTAACCAAGGAATATAACGAATAAACATTTAGCAAATCCGTTTCAACTGAGCTATTGATAGAGATTCAGCAGATGCATTTCTACTCCCCTCCTCACATTGACCTTAAAAGTGCTTCTAATTCTATAGACTTTCTGAGACTCTATAGCACAAGTAGGGTACTATCCCTCCGCTCCCATACATTTCATTGCTCTACACTCAGCTAATTCAGTTCCTGTACCTTCAACTTCATTATTTTCCAAATTTGGCAATTCTCTTATCTGGTGATATTGCCTCACCTATACATATTGGTTTTTACATTTATTTTTACATCTATTTTATTCCTAATATCTCCCTCATTTTATTGCATTTTCCAGAAAAAGATTATAACACTACATCTACAAATACTACTATACTTGATAAGACTTTTCTATGAGATATTTTTTCAAAATATAAAGTTGCATGCTAGCTTTAATTAACAAATATCATTAAAAATATTTTTAAAACACTAAAATATTATATCATTTTATCTATTAACTTAATAGGGGAGAAACAATAAGGCAACCCCCTCTTTTATTTATTTATTTATTTTGTTTTTTGTGTCATACCTGGTGATGCTCAGGGGTTACTCCTGGAGGTGCTCAGGGGACCATATAGGATGCAAGGGATCAAACCCTGGTAGGCCACGTGCAAGACAAATGCCCTACCAACTATACTATTGCTCCAGCCCCAAACCCCTCTCTTAACTGATAGAGGATGGATAGTAAAGTAACTATAAAAGAAATGATCATCTTAATCTGCAATTTCTAAATTCACTCAACCCATCTTTATGCAGCTTAAAGAATCCATTTGTGGATTAGAACATTACTATTGTACAGATAACTACAATTTTCCCTTGTAATAAGAAATAGGCAACGCTGAATAAAATTATAATCCTCTATGAATGTCATAAGTATTTTTAATTATTTTATTTAATTGACAAAGAACAAAAATATAAACAAATGGAGCTACATAAAATTAAAAAATTTTACCTGGCAAAAGAAAGTTGTGCTAAAACCTAAAGACAATCTATTAAATGGAAGAAAATATTTGCACAACATGTATCAGAAAAGGGACTGCTAGCCATAATACATAAGACACTCACAAAGTTCAACAACAAAAATCTAGTGACATTA
Organism: Cryptotis parvus; assembly: GCA_021461705.1. Lineage (NCBI taxonomy): Eukaryota > Metazoa > Chordata > Mammalia > Eulipotyphla > Soricidae > Cryptotis > Cryptotis parvus. Next base: position 56,934 of record JAJIBD010005745.1, read on the forward strand.
TCATAAAAACAGAGACAGGAGATGAATACTTTCCTACATAAGATGTCTGAATTGCAAGTAGACATATGAAAAAGTCTTCATTGTCACTTACTATCAAGGAAATGCAAATCAAAGTAATAACAAGAAACCATTGTACATCAGTGAGAATAGCATATATCTAAATGTGCTATATGGAGAACAGCACATATCAACTCAGAGTTGTGGTGAATAAAGGAAGCCTTGGGGCCAGAGAGATAGTACAATAAGTAACTGTGTCTTGCACTCAGCCAGCCTGAGTTCACCACAGGGTCTGAGCTCCTCCAGGAGTGATCCCTGAATTCAAAGCCAGAAGTCAGTCCTGAGCACAAACAGGGCTCAAACACGAAGGAAGGAAAGAAAAAGGACCCTCATTTGTTGTTGGTGTGAATGTCTTCTGTGGCAGCACCTATAAAAAAGTAGTGTGGAAATGTGTAGGAGAAGGAAGGGAGAGAGAGGGAGAAAGAAAAGAGATAAAGAACCTGCCATTTAGGCAGGCTATGGGAGGGGGGGGAATTGGGGACATTGGTGGTGGGAAATGGGCACTAGTAGAGGGTGGGTGCTGGAACACTATGTGATTGAAACCTCCAAACATGAACAACGTTGTAATTGTATATCTCACGGTGGTATAATAAAATGTTTAATTAAAAAAAAAGGGGCCGGAGCGATAGCCCAGCAGGTAGGGCATTTGCTTTGCGCGGCTGGCCCATGCCAGCCCAGGTTCGATCCCGGCATCTGCCAGGAGTAATTCCTGAGTGCAGAGCCAGGAGAAACCCGAGCATTGCTGGGTGTGACCCAAAAAAAAAAAGATACTATAGAACTGGAAAAAAATAGCAAAAGATATTTGGGGTGTGAAAGGAAAATAATTCTGGGCACCAGAGAGAGAAGCATGCAGCAGGTTTTGAATTAACCATCCTGAGCTGGAATACTGTATTACCAAGAACCAATTATGAACACCTTTGTAGTTGTATGTTTCACTGTGGTATAATAAAAAATGTAAAAAAAAAAAAGTAGTGTGGAGCTTTCTAAAAAAAAAAAAAAAGTAAGACCAGAGCTTCATAAAACTCAGTAATTCCGCTGCTTGGCATCTACCTCCCAATACACAAAACTATTAATCTAAAAATATATGTCCTGGGAGTCTTTCTATTGGGGTCTCGCGAAAAACACATAGCAGAAATAGCAGAAACATTATCTGTACTTCTTTATTCATCTCTGCGCTATTCACTATAGCTAGAATCTGGGAAACAACCTAAATGCCCGAGAACAGAGGACTGGCTAAAGAAACTGTGGTTCATCTACACTATGGAATACTATGCGGCTGTCAGAAAAGACGAAATTATGAAATTTACCTGCAAATGGATGGACATGAAGACTATCATGCTGAGTGAAATTAGTCAGAAGGAAAAGGACAGATATAGAATGACTTCATTCATTAATAGGATATAAATAGATACAGTGTTTTACTAAGTGTGGGAAATGGTAATGGCAGATTAAAACTCACCATTGAATATACACAAAGAGACTTAAGTGATAAACTCTAAATACCTGCAGGGCTAGCCACAATGTGTAAAACAAGAGGGAGAGAGATGCAGAGACAGAGAGAGAGAGAGAGAGAGAAAGAGAGGAAACAGGGCTACCTGCCGTTGAGGCAACCTGGGGGTGGGCGGGAGGGGGTGGAGTACATTGGTGGTAGAAATGGGGCACTGGTAGAGGGATGGGTGCTGGAATACTGTATTACCAAGAACAATTGTGAACATCTTTGTAATTGTATGTCTCACGGTGGTATAATAAAAATTTTTTTCCAAAAAAAAAAAAAAAATAAAAAGATATGCCCTTGCCTGCCCTGTGCTGGGCTGATAGGTCACTTTGGAATTGAGGCAGGTTTTGCTCCTTACCTGCCCCCCACCCCAGACTCTCAGGAGCTGGAAAAACCTCATGTGATGAAACCACAGACATCCTCAAGGTCCCGACTTCATAGCTGGACACAGCCCAACCCAAGAGAGAGGTCGAATTCAAGTCTGGATATGCAAGACTCGGTGACCATGCCAACCAGGTTTCTTAGGGAGCTGAAGCTGGGACTGCCTCCCCCCACTTCGGCTCCCTCCACAAAGGCCTGGGGGCCCCACCCAGAACTGCTGCTAAGGCTCTCTGCCAGACTCCAGGTACTCAGGTGCAGGGCAGAGTCTCTGCCCTGCCCACCCTGTGCTAGGCTGATAGGGCATCTTGGAATTGCGGCAGGTTTTGCTCCTTGCCTCCCCCACCCCAGACTCTCAAATGCTGGAAAGCCTCGTGCAACACTACCACAGTCATCCTCAAGGTCCAGACCCTACAGCTGGACACAGCCTGATCACCATGGCAGAGAAAAAGAGATAAAGAACCTACCATAGAGGCAGGCTAGGGGAAGGGGGAGGAAGTAGGGACATTGGTGGTGGGAAATGGGCACTGGTGAGGGATGGGTGCTGGAACACTGTATGACTGAAACCCAAATATGAACATCTTTGTAATTGTATATCTTAAGGTGCTATAATAAAATATTAATTTTTAAAAATTAAATTAAATTAAAAAATAAAAAGATATGTCTTGCCTGTGTTCACTGCAACACTTAGTGCACTAGCTAGGATATATAAACAATTCAAATGTTCAATGCTACATTAATGAATATATATATATGTATATGCATTACACAGTTATAAGAAAAGATTGAATCTTGAAGTTCACTGTAGCTTGCATAGAACTTGACAGTATAATGTTAAATAAAACAAGTTGGAGGGAGATCGACAAATGCTCAAAGACCTTACTCAACTGTGGTATATAGAGAAAGAAAACAGGGATTCAATAGTATTAACGATGACAAGCCCTTGGCCTTGGATTACAAAACTAAGATTTCCAAGCAATAGGAGAAAATATAGAGATAGTGAAGAAGCAGACTGCAAGTGACATAAAGAATAGTGGTGGAGGGTCTTGATCACTGCTGTTGGTGAGTTGTAGTAATTGTATACAACAAAACCATAAACATTGATGCTATTATAAACATGCAACCTAAATTGTAATTAATCAAAATAAAAAAATAAACCCAAAAAATTACTAATTCTGAATTGCATTCTAAAATATACAGGTCTGTAGATCTATCACCTAATACTCACTTGAAACAACACAAGCAAATATAACAGAATTATTGTAGAACAATTTACAAGCAAGCAGAATGCTTTTTTTTGGTTTTGATTTTTGTTTGTTTGGGGGGTAATAGCTGACAATGTTCAGGGATTACTCCTAGCTCTGCACTCATAAATCATTCCTGGCTGCGTTCGGGGTACCATATGAGACGCCAGGGATCAAACCTGGGTAGACTGCATGTAAAGCAAGTGCCTTACCTGCTGTGTTACCTCTCAAGCCCCTGCAAGTGAAATACTTTAAGTAAAAATGGTGTACCACAAAATTAGTAGCAGGTAGTGAGTAAAAAGGTTAAAGATTTGGAGCCACAAGAGAAAATCTTTTCTACATCTAACTGTCTGTATCAATGTTAACATTATCTCTTACCTTCTCAATGCAGTATCCTTTTCTTTGAAAATTTGCAAGCTGAGCTCTGCTGTTGGCCTGAATTTTCAAATCAGCCTAAACCTATATTACATTTGACAACCATAGGCATATATACATGTCCACCATTAAAGTAACAGTCCAGGGTTCTTCCTGCTTTCTTCTAGCTTAATTCCACTTCTTGGCATTTGTCCCATTGATTGAGTGTTGACTTTGCAGTTCTGTCTCTTGCCTCTCCTACAGTAGGATAAGTTCATCCATCTATAGCTCTGGGGACCACATTGCTCTCCCACTCATGCCCACCTCATTCACTTTCAAGTAGGGGTAGAGGGAGAATCAGATCATCCTCTCTGACTTCCCTTTCAGCTCTGAAATCCTATGATTCCATCAATCTTACAAAATCCAAACAGATAGTTTTCTTTTAGCCAAAATAAATCTCAGTTATGTTTGCCCAGCTTGAGGAATGGCAGATCCATCTTCAGAGGGAAAGCAAGGTATTGAGGGTCTTATTGTGCAGAAGAAAGTATATCCTATTTTAGAAGAAACACTCTTCCTTTGTTACCGTTCTCCTTCATTAAGATGAGTCAGTGTGGCTATCTATAAAATTCTTCGTGGGCACAAGGTTTCAATTACTTCTCAACTTTAAGGAAACTGATGCCAAAAAGGAAAAATAACCTTGAAAGATCTTAACACCAGACACAAAGCTGCCATTGCCACATTTCTTGGAATGAAGCCATATTTATCAGGCTTCCCTTCTTGTAAATGTTTATTGACATGAAGCCCTTGACAGGAGTCAATCTGGCTGATAGCTTTTTCCTGTTTAATCCCAAATCACTTTGACTGCCAAGAGCTCTTAATGACAAAAAAAGAAGGAAGTTATGTCTGAAGCAAGAGATAGGCCCCCTTGGGCTAGACTTCACCTTATCCCACTAGGCTTTCCTTTCATAAAGGGGAAAGCCATGTTCATATTCACTTGTTGAGGAATCATTTGAAAAATCAGAAGAAATCAGGACTCTTTCCTTAATCATAGAACTCTAAAGAGAAGAGCATATATTACGCATATATATACATTCAGTCTCCCACGGAATCAAAGGCTTTCTTTAAATCAATGAACATGAGACAGAGTGGCATCCTGAACGCCCTACAAACTTCAGTGAGCTTGGTTACCTTGTGGATATGGTCGATTGTGCTGAATCCTTTTCGGAAGCCAGCTTGCTCCGAAGACTGAAGCAGTCATCAAAGCCCTAGCCAAACAGGGCATTCAAACCCAATATATCAAGATCCTTCGTGAGCTGTATTATGGATTCACCACCAGGATCTCACCATTCTACAAAGAAGTGATCGTAAATGTCAAAAGAGGGGTTTGGCAGAGTGATACCATTTCACCAAAACTCTTCAGCGGCACCCTTGAGAACATCATGCGACAATTAGATTGGGAAGGAATGGGAGTGAAGATAGATAGTCGGCAACTAAAACACCTCGACTTTGCTGATGACATCGTTCTAATAACACCAAACATTAGCCAAGCAGCATAAATGCTGGATGACTTCAACCGAGAATGTGGAAAGATAGGTCTAAAGCTGAATCTCAGCAAAACTATGATCACGAAAAATGAACTAGTTCCAGAGGCCTCATTCACTCTCAATGCAACAAACATCTCTGAATGCAGCAGTTATGTGTACCTAGGTCAAGAAGTCAGCATGATGAACGACCTAAAACCTGAGCTGCGCAGGAGGAAGAGAGCGGCATGAACTTCCTTCAAAGGCATCAAGGAAATAGCTAAAAAGACAAAGAAACTCCGGCTCCGGGCACATCTCTTCAACTCTACCGTTCTCCCTGCATTAACATATGCCTCAGAGACCTGGGCCCTACAAAAGCAGGATGAGAATGCTATTCGGGTCTCCCAAAGAGGAATGGAAAGAGCTACGCTTGGAATATCACGCCTCACTCAAGTGAAAGAAGGAATCTGGAGCTCCGACCTCCATCACTGTTCCAGAGTCAGGGACATTGTCTCGTTTGCCTAAGCATCGAAAATCAGATGGGCTGGACATGTAATGTGATTTGGAGATGACCACTGAACTAGAGCCATGACTGACTGGATCCCACGGGATGTCAAAAGATCACGTGGCTGCCCACCTACAAGGTGGTCAGACTTCTTTGTCAAGACCCTGAACGAATGGTTTGAGGCTCTTTGTATTCCTGAAGCAACCAGATTTCATTGGGCTACACTGGCACGTGATAGGGTCAAATGGAAATATTACTGGCGCCCGCTCGAGCAAATTGGTGATAATGGATTGTCAAGTGATCAAGTGATCAAGTGATATATACATTATACATTATAGATTTATACATCTATAAACAGTGGTAGGCACTATTTCAGACACATATTTTCCCCAATAACCAAAAGCAAGCATAGCTATGTAATTTTCCCTACGCCTAATGACATAAAGAGAAGAAGCAATTACCATTAATTTGTAAGAGATAAAATGTAAATAGCCTCGTGCCTCAAAAAAAAACTAAAAAGTATACCAAATGAGGCTTAAAATAATATTAACATACAGAAAAAATCAGGAAATATATGATATCATACCACATATATAAAGCAGATACCTCATATATAAGACCCTGCGATCAATCCTCAGAAATACACATATATACACACATACATGCACACACATACACACACATATAACTATACACAAATAAATAATATATGTACAGTATATTCTCATTTACCAGAATCTAGAAGACAGTGAATACATGGAAAGCTGAAATGAGGGTGCCAGGCTGATCCATCCATTTAGGGACTTGGGGGAAGTATTGTTGTGAATGTATGAGGCAACAGGGTATAGGAGATAAGTGAAGAGAGCCCTCCTTTTCATTGGTAACTAGCCCCATCAGAATAGACAAATTGTTAATGCTCCATGTCTAAGGTTCATCCTTGTTGAATGCGGTTGCAGGGATTGTTGCAGAAGGTTTGAAATGAGCCAGTATGCTTGCTTGACTGCTCAGATTCACTATTTTCAGTCATGCAATCATTTGTCAGCTCTCAAAACATCCTATAAACATTAAAATTAAGTACCTTTCAAAATTAAGATCATACTCATCCATAATTACTTCAAGAAAAGCTCACACACAAAAAAAGGGAGGGGCAGAGCAATAGGCAAGCGGGTAGGGCGTTTGCCTTGCGCAGCTGGCCCATGCTGGCCCAGATTCGATCCCCAGCATCCCATATGGTCCCCTGAGCACTTGATCACTTGATCACTTCACTTGAATCCGTTATTCATCGATTTGCTCGAGTGGGGCGCCAGTAACATTTCCTGAGCACTGCCAGGAGTAATTCCTGAGTGCAGAGCCAGGGAGAAACCCCCTGAGCATAGCCGGGTGTGACCCAAAAAAAAGCAAAAAAACAAAAAAAAAGAAAGAAAAAGAAAAGCTCACACAAGAGCTACCCACCCTGTTCCTCAGTGACTTCAATTCCAAGGCAGTTTTCTTTGGTTTCTATTTAAAGCTTCTTCTCTTGAAAGAAGCTTTAAATAGAAGCTTCTTTCCACATTCTTTGACCGATAATGTGGAAAGATAGGTCTACAACTGAATCTCAGCAAAACTATGTTCATGAGAAATGAACTAGTTCCAGAGGCCCCATTCACTCTCAATGCAACAAACATCTCTGAACACAGCAGTTATGTGTACCTAGGTCGAGAAGTCAACATGATGAACGACCTAAAACCTGAGCTGCGCAGGAGGAAGAGAGTGGCATGAACTTCCTTCAAAGGCATCGAAGACATAGCTAAAAGGGAAAAGAAACTCCGGCTCCGGGCACATCTCTTCAACTCTACCGTTCTCCCTGCACTAACATATGCCTCAGAGACCTGGGCCCTACTGAAAGCAGGATGAGAATGCTATTCAGGTCTCCCAAAGAGGAATGGAAAGAGCTATGCTTGGAATATCACGCCTCACTCAAGTTAAAGAAGGAATCCAGAGCTCCGACCTCCATCGCTGTTCCATAGTCAGGAACGCTGTCTCGTTTGTCAAGGCATCGAAAATCAGATGGGCTGGACATGTAATGCGATTTGGAGATGACCGCTGGACTAGAGCCATTACTGACTGGATCCCACGGGATGTCAAAAGATCACGTGGCTGCCCACCTACAAGATGGTCAGACTTCTTTGTCAAGACCCTGAACAAATGGTTTGAGACTCTTCATATTCCTGAAGCAACCAGAGAATCAGGGATATTGGTGGTGGGAAACAGGCACAGGTGGAGGGATGGGTGCTGGAACACTGCATGATTGAAACCCAAATATGAACACTTTTGTAACTGTGTATCTCATGGTGGTATGATTAATTAATTAATTAATTAATTAATCTTCTCTTGCAAATGCATCAGCTCTTTGTTGGTAAGTTTTGTACCTGGGATACCATAACGTCCCTTCACCTTACCTTCATCAACTTCCACTTGATGATGAGTTGCTAAAATAGTTTCTGTTGTCACACCCAGTTTTCCAGAAAAACACTGCCTCTCTCTTATTCTTGCTCCAAAACAAATACACTAAACTTACTTTTACCCTTTAATCTTAAAAGTGAAAATTCTCTTCAGAGTCCTTTCTACTTGCAAAAAAAAAAAAAAAAAACCACGTACTAATAAAGATCTTCCACTAGAATGAAGTGGAGTAATACAAACTTTAAAAAAAATAAACAGGAAAAGCCTATAGTCAAATAAACTTTTTGACTCAAGTTTTGTCTTTGAAATATCATTCTTGCATCTCATGAGTTTCTTATAGATAGATAATGCTATTGCCTTTGTGAGATCAAAAGACCCACAGAGGTACAGATCAAGAGGCACATAATAAGTAGTTCAAATATCAAGTGGTGGGGAGCTAGAATATTATCCTGAATCTATATAAAGTAGAGTTTGTTTACTTCTAGTATGTGCTACAAACCTTCAACTTCAATTCGACAAAGGATAATATGCACATGGAAAAATAAATCATAGAATCATATAATTTAGACCTTCACTAGACATCAGAGATTCCTTGGTCCAATTTCTCTCATGTTTGAGATAAAGAAACAGACCTCCAGAGGTTAAATGATTTGCCAAATTATATGGTTCTCACTGTGCAAATCGTGAAAAAAAATGAATGAAATATTGGGGATTCGGATTCAGGTTTCTGCTGTTAGTTGGAGAAAATATGTCATAAATTAGCATAAACTGATTTAGGACATCTTTTTCTTTCAAATAATTGAACCTGTGAAAGTTCGGTGGAAAATTTTAAGATAAGCAAGGAAGCAAAGTAGTATGGGCCTTAAGAAAACTTTTCTCTCAAAAGGATGGCCTCTCCTGCAGAACTTCTCATCTCAGAGTGAAAATGCAGCTGAGCAAGTCTCTGCAACTAGAAGCTGCAACAATATTATCTGTTTTATTCAGAACTAGGAATTCACTCAACATCGGGTCAACAGGTTAGCAGGTGGGAAACAAGACAGGATGGAGAAAGGGGAAAAGAAAAATAGTAAAAGATTCATCCACTTTAGAGACTGGGAGAAAAAAAATCAATCCCACATACTCCTCTATTTGTAGAGGAATGATTTTCCAAACAAGCCCACAGATATTTGTGCTTCTTGACTGTGGGTCAGAGGGGCAAGCAGATTTCATTCTGCCCAGGGAGAATTCCATCTAAATAATCAAGCAGTCAGTCGATCTTATATTTTATGAGAAAAGAGATCATCCATAGTTTTTTGAAAACTTGAAATGAACATGTATTATTGGCTTCTATGAGCTTAAACTTCAAAGTTCAGAGAATAACGTAAACAGCAATACTGGGGACAGGGAGGAGGAACTAACTTTTGAATGTGCACAATCTTACTTGTGCAAAGAGTGGATACAAATAGTGCCTGAAAGAGGAATAAACATGATTTATACGCATTTTCTCATGTGGTTATCCTTCCAGGCAGTGTAGGACTGGATTCTCCACAGATGTTTTGAGCAACATTTTTTCTTGGAGCCTCCAAGTCGGTGTATGAATCATTTTATTGAGCTGTCCGTAGACCACGAGGTGAGGGAGAAGGGAGACTAGCGTGGAGAGATGATGAAACAACTTGAAACTGGTCAAGAAGTGTCCTTTGATGCACTTGATTTGTAGATAATCAATTATTTGAATACAACTTGTATCGTAAGCTAACTGAAGCTTAAAAGATGAAGCCATCACATGCTAGTTTTTAATACTTTAAACAGTATTATCTCTCTTAGGTTTAAGTCAATCTAATAAATAGATTCTCACATGGATGTAAATCAAGAAGTCAGCAAATGAAAAGGAAAAACCCCACAACATATACCAACTCCATCAGTCTTTGGCTTTGCACAAGATTTCTAAAAAAAGTCTAATTACATTTTGCAACCACATTCACCCTTTGACTAATATGTGCTGCTGCATTCATAATAATTAGTAACTGCTTGGCTCAAACCCCTTATTCCATTTGTATTAACTAGAAGAATTAATCACCCCCTCTCATGGGTCAGGAGATGGTCTGGAACTTGTCAGAAGATCCTGACAGTCTGGTCTCAGCCACTCCCTCCCAGGAAGTGCTGTCTGGACAATTAATGCAGAAGCCAGGGCAACATCAATTGCTCTCCATTTAAAACCTGTGCCGGGCTAGCCACAATGTGTAAAATAAGAGGGAGAGAGATGCAGAGACAGAGAGAGAGAGACAGAGAGAGAAAGAGAGGAAACAAAGGCAGCCTGGGGGTGGGCGGGGGGAGTGGGGTACATTGGTGGTGGAAATGGGGCACTGGTGGAGGGATGGGTGCTGGTATACTGTATTACCAAGAACCAATTATGAACACCTTTGTAATTGTATGTTTCACGGTGGTATAATAAAAAAATTTAAAAAAAAGAAAGCCAATGTGCCACCAGTCAGATATAAAAAGAAAAAATAATAAAATAAAAAGGGTCTTAACAATTTAAAAAAGATAAAGATAAAGAGTTTCACTTTAAAAAAAAAAAAAAACCTATGCCAAAGTCAAGCCAGATAGCATGGTCAAAATACTGATGAATTTGAAAACTTTTACTGCTATTGTCTTATCTAGAAATGAAATCTTCCTCATTCATACAAAAATTTCAATGATAATAAATATCATAAAATAATATCATGATATAATTAATAAATAATAGAGTTAATAATTAAAATTAAACTAAAAAATCATCTCATCCGTAGCTAGCGGTGACTGCAGGACTTTCAACTTCTCTTGCTTTCATTAGCAGGCTATTAGAAAACAGCTGTACTTCAGACTGAGGATTTTTATTTTGACCCTTAAAAGTTACTATTTTTTTTAAATGCCAGGGTTTTTCAATTTCAGCCCTATTGACATCTATAGAAAGATCATTCTTTGTCAAGGGTGTTTTTTATGTGCTTTGAAAAGCTCAGTAGCATCCCTAGTCTTTACCTCCTAAATATAAGAGGCACCTTTTGCCTCTTTCCTCCTGAAGTTGAAACCACAAAAACGGTCTACAGACATTGCAAAATGTTTGAAAATCACAAACATAAAATGCAGGTCTCAAGGAATCCTGTTTCCAGTAAGTCTGAAAAAAAGGATATATGTCTGTCCAAACAGAAAGTGAAAGGCATCGGCAGCCATAGTGGAGTGACAAATGGTGAAACCAGAACTCACGCCTGCGCTGCAATTGCCCCACTACGAACCTGCATACTTGTGAAAGCACCAGAGTGTTGAAGCTGACCAATACAAGTTTTACTTTAATTCTAAGACATGTAAATTTCTCAGCACAAGTTAATCCTTTCTAAACCCCCACAGCTGAGGAAGAACTACCTTGTTCATTTTAACCATGCCAACCCTACTCGGTAACTTCAGCGTCAACTACATTAACTTTTTATTTAAAAGAAACTGACATGACCACAGAGATGTGTGACAAGCTGGTACGGGCCTTGCGTGCAGTAAGTAGGCCCAAGTTTTCATCCCCAGCACCGCAAATCCCCACCTTTATCCCCAGTACTACCAAGTACGGCTGAAAACCAAATAAGCTCATGAGAAAAGCCATGATGTTTTTAAACAAAGTGTCCAAAGATGTTTTCTTAAGAATTCCAAGATTTTTACCTTTGCAAAACTTGTGAGTCACAGGCAAGAAACTAGTCATTTTGGGGTCAAAAGCAAGTTTCTTTTAAGATCAAAGCAAAGCCCACAGAACTCAGAAATCTCTTTACCTTAGGGTGACCCCTTTAAGTCATGAAAGGATTAATCACCAAGAACTGGTCCAAAAGGCACTTCTCACCTCAAAACTTCAAGTACAACACAGCCCAGTCAGTCTCGCTTTCCACGTTCTAAACAGCCCCTTTACCACTGGAGTTAGCTGGTCACAGTTACCTTAGCAGAGTTCACTACCCCTTTACTGAGGTAACACCAATTAGGTTGGATTTTGCAATCAGTGATTTGATAATTACTTGAATAAATTAACAGCTTTAAACTACTTTCTCACGCCTCACTCTCACTGTAGAGGCTATTTAACCCAGGTCCTGCCAATGAGAGTTAACCAATTATTAGGTGAGGCTTCCAGCAAAAGCTTCTTATAGTGGAGGCAGACTAGCTAACTCTGATTTTTCCCTTGCTCTCTCTCCCATCAGGCCAGCAACACATGGAACAACCCTGTACCGTCCCATAGAACATGAAACAACCCTGTTCTTAGGGCCATGACATCCATGCTGGAGACAGCTGAACAGAAAGATGGAAGGAAACTTACAAGAACCTTGGTATCAAACCTGGTACATTGATTTTCTGAGGTGCCTCTAAGAATTTACTATGATTTAAACAACAGATATTTGTTTATCACAGTTCTGGAACTCCAAGATCAGGCATAGTTTACTCCTTATAGGGGAACCGTAGGGAAGAACCTATTCTTTTGCCTCTTCCAACTTTTACCAGAGTTCCCTGGACTCGTAGCCACATCGTCCTATCTCTGCCTCTGTTGTCCTACCGCTGCCTCTCCTGCCTCATCTTCCTCTGCTTCACTCGCATAAGGTCTCCTGTCATTGGATTTAGGGCCAAGCCTGGTAATCCGCGATGATCTCAGGATCTTAATTTAATTACATCTGCGAAGATCCTTTTCCTAAATAAACTAACATTCACAATTTTCAGGGATTTGGATATGGATGCATCTTTTGCAGGATCACCAGTCAACCTGCCATTCTGGGGATGCCTACCTCAAGACTTCACACTTAACTTTACCCCCATTTTTTTAAAAATGCTTCTTAGTGTAAGTCACTAGTTTCCAGATTTCTGTTCCTCATGGCCAAACACATGCCCTAAGTGATATGGTACTTAACTATGGGTGAGAACAGCAGGGAAGATTTTATAGCTGGCTTCTTATTGTGGCCTATACTGTCAAGGTTCAGAATATCTGTGTGGAACCTGTAATAAGAAGATCAAGACTGACTTTAGGTTCCTAGTTTACTTCTCAATGTGAGCCCCCCAGTATTAGACCTTTCTGGAGTTCCTGGCCCTCAAAATGAGTCTGCTGTATCAGAATCTGGAAGAACTGAACATATCTACCAGGCAGCCTTGAAGGCTCATATGTTCATTGAAGTTTGAAAACCATTGTAGCCTACCTCTGCTCTTCCTATGGACCTCCATTTGCATGATATATTCATCACTTAAGGTGAATTCCTTAACTCTACTTCAGGTCATCTTATCATTGAAATCTATGCTTCCATAACAATGAAAATAATCTTTTTATGTTATGTTCACTGTCTCACTGTATCACTGTCTTCCCATTCATCATTGATTTGCTCAAGCGGGCCCCAGTAACATCTCCATATGTCCTGTCTCATGCTAGTAGAGCCCAAGGGCATCTGCTTGCTCCAGGAACATAAAGAGCCTCAATCCATTCCGGAATGAGGTCTATAATTGTTACTGGTATTTGGCGTATCAAATGCAACACGGATAGCTTGCCAGGCTCTGCCGTGCAGGTAGCATACTCTTGTAGTCATCTCTAAGTCCAGCATTTATTGATGAACCGCGAGGCCGCTTGTGGCCGTGCGAGCCAGGCTGTGATAGGCTGGTCTGCTGGGTGGAGTTCTGATCAGAAAGAAGTCCGGATGTGGAAAATGGAGGCCCTCATGGAGTGGGGGGGGTCGTCTGGCTTGTTGCAAGGCTTGTTGCTGTTGTTATGTTAATATACCATTTTTAATTAAGTACCTAGTAACTGAACCTAGACATTTACATTATGAGTTCTATAAAAGGGTGTTTGAGCTACCCATTGTACAGGCAAAACTCATTATAATGTCAGAGCAAAGGACAAAAAACAGCACCCAATGCATATGATTTCTGTTTGAACAGAACGGCACCATGCACCATGGAATAGAAGCAAAATAAAACTTCCCTCTGTTAGATTCATGACTCCATTGGGATTAATCAAATCCCTAGTTGTAAAGGATCTGGTGATACATTCCTTTGTCCCTAATTTCTCTGATTCTTGCTTTTCAGCTTTTCTCCTGAGGGCATGGGAAGTACCATTCGGGATCAGTTGGCTCTTCCAAAGTGTGACTCCAGACCATCCAATCACAAGTTTTTAAGTCCCTCCTTAAACCCTGTAATTTTGTTATTTACCATTGTGTTAAAGGAGATCTATTCCCTCCATTATTTATAGATAAAGGAGAAGCAATTATCTAATGAGTCAGGCTTTGAGCTGGGTTTTGAACTTCCCAAGCACCAGCCAATACAAAAAAAGACTCAGAGGCTATGCTCCCCCCTTTTCCAGCTTCCCACTACAAATTCAGGCAGCTGGTGAGAGAAGCAGCAAATAAAGTCGAGGGGCTACACTCACAGTAAACTCTACACAGAAAAGGCTTCTTGCCAAGGAGACGCTGATCTGAATCACATTAAAGGTCAAAAGAAAGGATTGTTTTATTTCTAGAAACTGAACCACCAAAACCACACCTCCTTCAAATCCCTTCCAAATCCCTAAACTCAGTAGAAGCCAGCCCCAGATGGGAGGAAGGGGCAGTGAGATTCTTTTGGCTTTAAAAGTGTGCTGTGATACATTAACCGCTTCCCTGCTAAGACTCTTTGCTGTCTCCAGAGCCCAAACCAATGAATGCTGTTTAAGGCCCCAAATGAACATTTGAACATTCATTTTCCAATATGTGCTGGGATTGTTCCTCTGCCAGGCCTTCCCACCCATCAAGGGACCTGCAAACCTACAGCAGAGAAACCCCCACACCTACTGATATTTCAAATATTGGCTCAAGTTGAGAGCACTCAAGGCCGCCCTCCATGTGGCTGTGTGAAAGCTCCTCCTCTGGTTGTCTGGTTTCTGTTTAGAGGGCACAGAGGGGGTTAACCCACTTTGGTCTCATGCTGCTGAAGCACTTAGAAAAGCCTGCCAGAGAAACAAATCTCCATATCCCTTTCCCAGTTGTGTTGGGCTGAGGAAGGATACTAATTTTTGGTTTGAAGTTGGACATGTTTACTCCCCAAACCAACAAAAGCCAGCCTAAGTATTTTCTTGCTACCCTGCATCCCTGTAGTATTTCATGACTATATCATTCACATTTCTTTACATAGGCTACCATCTCTGTGTCTATGTTGATGTGTCTTATATTCCTCTCTGCTACATTTCCTGAAAGGTATGTAATCTCAAATCTAGTTAATAAGAAATCATCTTTAGCTGAATTAATGAAATCTCAAGACAACATGTGTTTTCTATTTTGGAGCTATCAGAAGAGGTTGTTGTTATGTGGGAAGTGAATGGATCAGTTTTACACTTTAGCCCAAGCAAGCTTGACTCAAAACATCCCTGGCTAAGCCAGTCAGAGACATAATGGTGCCCTCCCTTACCCCAACCCCCTTGCCTCCTATCCATACTCGAAAACAAACCTTGAGTTCTAGGCCTCTGCACTGTCACTGTAAGCAACCCCAAATTTCTAATGTCATAAATTACACAGGATATTCAGTGGCATGGAAGTAACTTCATAATGTTTAACAGCAGCCTGTGTGATGGAAGATTTGGCAGTAGTATTGCTGCCTCTCTATTCAGGGGCAGAAAATGAGAATAAATAGGAAAATATTGGTTAGATAACTAAAGATAATAGAATCTTGGAATAAAATATCCTGTTGTCAGGAGGATATAATTACACCCATAAGTGAATTTCTGTGAGGTTACTTGCTCTTCAGAGATTAGATTGTAACTATGCCAAAGTCTCATTTTTCATGGCTCGCTCCCTGGGTCCTCCTCATCAGCAAAGGAAACTAAAGGTCAAATGGCTTCTTCAGAAAACAATTTATCTCCAGTTTGTAGGTTATTCATTCAATAAGAATTTATCGAACGTTAAATATGGACCTAACACAATCAATGCTAGACACCTGTGTTAGTTTGTCTCCAGAAAGGGCCCTCCTGTGCTTACTCTTTGTAGTCCTCTTTTGTTTAACCAGGACTCTTGTGTTTGAGACTCTGTGACTCCCTTTTGACCCATAGAATGTGACTGAAGTGTTGCTCCATGATTTCTAAGACTGTGTATTAAGAAAACTCACTGTTTCTACCTTTGGAATACGTGCTCTGGGAGAAACCAAGTCAGCAAGTGAGAAGCTCAAATACCCTGAAATTGTAATGATTGATAAAAATGAAGCCAGCCTGAGAGAAATGCCCATCAGAGAGACAGACAGACAGACAGACAGACAGACACAGACAGACAGATATAATGAGAGACAGAGAGATCAAGACACAGAGAAGAGGAGGAGCAGGCAGACAGCCCTTAACTACTCCATCTCTCTCATGAGAAATAAGAAGCCAACCTGGATGTCCAGTTCAGTCAAGCCTGCAGATGATTCTAGCATCTTCTGGCATCAACCATGGCAAGAGAGATGGCAAGGGAGACCTCAAACTAGAACAGTCCAGTAACTACTTGAGAGAGGAGAGAAAGAGAGAATAAGAAATTGTTGTTATAAGCTTCTATGTTTTTGGACAGTTTGTTACACAACAGTAGGAATCAAATCAATTCCAACAGATATTTTATGCTTATTAACAGCCAAAGTCTTGCCCTTGGAGAACCTCTATTAGGGGTGAGGCAACAACAAATCCACAGGAAGCCACACATCATTCACAAATCTCAATATGAACTTTTTAAAACTAAGGAACTGCATTAGGATGTCCACAACTGGGTTTATAAAGGGAAAAAAATGGTACCATCTCTGCCAAGGATAGCAGCCAAACTAATCCTGGCAATCAGTAAAAGCACAGCTGTCACCGTCACAAAATGCAGTAAAAACCGAATGAGCCTAGGAACATGGGTAACCATAGAGCAGAAATGTTGGTCAGAGAAAAATGACAAAACACATTGTAAGAATATTCAAATGTTCATATTAAAAAATAACCAAAAGATGTACAAAATAAAGGAAGACACTATTTCTCACCAATCATATTGGAAAATATTCTTTTAAATATTCTTTTCAATATTCTTTTAAATATTCTTTTAAAATTACACTATTCAGGAAACTAAAGACTATTCAGGAAACTATCAGATAGAGTGCTCTCCTTTCACTTTGCCCAACCAGGTTCAAGTCCCACCACATATGGTCCCCCAAACTCTGCCAAAAGTGATCTTTGAGTGCAGAGTCAATGGTAAGACCTAAATACCATCAGGTACAGCAAAATAAAATAAAATAAAATCATGCAATTCAGGCCTGCCAGCATGCACCCTTCTGGCAGGAGTATGCTATCAATGAATGGACTCTTTCTGTAAGGCAATATGCCCTGAGCCTTTAAACGGTCATATTTTTTGTCCTGTTGCTAAATTACAGGAAATTTAACCAGAAGAATTTATCAGTTATTTACCAAAAAAAATATTGTTTGATGGTTTTATGACTCAATAGCATAAATATATTATGACTTAACATCCTTACATGTCCCATGATAGGAACATCACCGATATGATGGTTTAACTAGAGATGTTATTCAGAATATTTAATTTCTCTATGACACAGTCACCAATCATTATAACCAGCCTCAATTAAAGCCAATGCCCACTCTACCGTAAATAACCCCTACCTTTACTCACGGTTTCCTATATCAGCTGGAATCAGCATAGAATCCTTTCATATAATTTAAAATCTTTATCCTTCTAAAAAGTGTGCCATTAAATTACTGTTTGATTTTAAATAGTTTAAAATTCTGCCATAATGTTATGATGGTGGGAAGATAAGTAGAAAAGAAGAGAGACTACCTTTTGCAACATAATCAGTATAGATAGATGCATGCACAGGAAATATGCTAAATTACTTATGAATGTGTCAATAAATTGTACTTTATTTTTTGACAATTTATTGTAGAGACTCACAGACATGGGGCAGAGCTGCTACTGGCTCTCCCTGTGCCCAGCCACTTACGAGGCGCCCCAGAGGGATGGCGGGTTCTATCCCTGGCCCGCCACCCCAGCAGAGCCTCGCAACAAGCCAGACGACCCTCCCCCACTTCATGAGGGCCTCCATTTTCCACATCCAGACTTCCCTCGCATCAGAACTCTACCCAGCAGACCAGCCTATCACAGCTCAGCTCGCGCAGCCACAAGTGGCCGCAGGGTTCATCAATCACTGATCACTTGATCACTTGAATCCCGTTATTCATCCATTTGCTCGAGCGGGCGCCAGTAACATTTCCATTGGACCCTATCACGTGCCAATGTAGCCCAATGGCATCTGGTTGATTCAGGAATATGAAGAGCCTCAAACCGTTCCTTCAGGGTCTTAACAAGGAAGTCTGACCATCTTGTAGGTGGGCGGCCACGTGATCTTTTGACATCTTGTGGGATCCAGTCGGTAACGGCTCTAGTCCAGCGGTTGTCTCCCAAATCGCATTACATGTCCAGCCCATCTGATTTTTTGATGCCTTGGCAGGGTTCATCAATAATGAAACCGGAAGGGTTCATCAATAAATGCTGGATTTAGAAATGACTACAAGATTATGCTACCCGCACGGCAGAGCCTGGCAAGCTACCCGTGTCATATTTGATACGCCAAATACCAGTAACAATTATAAACCTCATTCCCATGACCTGATGGAATGGTTTGAGACTCTTTATGTTCCTGGAGCAAGCAGGTGCCCTTGGGCTCTACTAGCATGAGACAGGACATATGGAGATGTTACTGGTGCCCATTCGAGCAAATCGATGATGAACAGGAAGACAGTGACAGTGATACAGTGAATAAATTGTAGAATCATAGGTTACATATTCATTGTCTTTCTTTTGACTTTCTCTATTTTTCCAAACCACCTATAATTAACAGAGGGCATTTATAATATTCCTGGCAGCTGAATGCTAAATATCCCTTGTATCTGTTTCTTTCACCCTGTCAGGATTTTAGCATTACCAAAATATTGCCTACTGTTGTCATTCAAGGTAATAACAGTATCTCTGTGATGAACAGCTTTATATCCTTTTTAATGAATTTTTACAGTGAGAAGCACAGTTAGAAAGTTGTTCATAATTGGGTTTCAGTTATACATTGTTCCAACACCCTTCCCTTCACCAGTGTACATTTACCACCACCAATGTCCCCAGTTTCCTTTCCACCCACCAATCCCCCTGCCTCTTTTGGAGGCACCTCTCTCTCCTCTCTCTCTCTCTCTCTCTCTCTCTCTCTCTCTCTCTCTCTCTCTCTCTCCCCTCCCTCTCCCTCCCTCTCTCCACCCTTTGAGTATTATGGTTTACTGAAATATAGATACTGAAAGCTTATCATGTATATCCCTTTACCTACCGACTTTCAACATTCAGTTCTTGCAGTTCTTGTCCAGAGTTTCCAACTATTATTGTCATACTGGTCCCTTCTTTTCAATTATAACTGCCTTTTACCCTCCACATACTTGTGGCAAGTTTCCAACCATGGCCAATCCTCCTGGAAGGCTTTGGTATCTCTTCCAGTTATGTGTCTGCATAGAAAAAGCAAACGGAAAATAGTAGTATAGTAATAGTTGCTCACTGACAGCAAAGCAATTTAGAATATGCAGGATTAACAATAGAAAACAGGACCCAGGTATGTTTTACCCAGTTTCAATGGCCACAAGTATTTACCCATTTACTTTATTGTATGATTTGTCCTTTTTCTCTTTATTTTTACATCCATAAAATAAATCAGGTATACATAATATTAAATAGTTTTGAGTTACTTACAAATATATATATTTCCTAAAATTTATATTCTCTTACATAATCATACTATGAGGATAAGCTTCAGCAATTTTCACTGATACAATAATTTAAATGTCATCTTGCATATTCCAATTTCCAATTTTGTCAGTTGACCTACTGATGCCTTTGGTATATTTTTGGGTGAGGTAGAGGGAGATCTTCCCAAGCAGTGCAGCAAACTCAACCAGTGGTTCAATATCAGGGCTCAAGACCCCATAGTCCTGTGGGGGTTGGCAAGCTATGTGGTACCAGGGGTCAAAAAAAGGATTGGCTGGGCCAGAGCGATAGCCCAGCGGGTAGGGCGCTTGCCTTGCACGCGGCCGGCTCAAGCCGGTCTGGGTTCGATCCCCGAGCACCGCCAGGAGTGATTCCTGAGTGCAGAGCCAGGAGAAACCCCTGAGCATTGCCGGGTGTGACCCAAAAAGCAAAAAAAAAAAAAAAAAAAAAGGATTGGCTGCATCCAAGGCATCTACCTAAACCCATGCTCCACCTTTCCATCCCTTGTCCTTCGTCACATTTTCTCTCCCCTAATCTAGTCCAAGATCAAGCATTGTCTTTAGCTGCCTTGCCTCTTTAGTAGACTTTCATTTAGGACAAATTAATTCCATATTGGGCCAGAACAATAGTACAAAAAATAGGGTGCTCTCAAAAGAAACAGTGACTAAGATACAAAGACAGTCCACAGAATGGGAAAGAATATTCACCCAATACCCATCTGATAAGGGGTTAATATCCAGAATATATCAGGCACTGGTAGAACTTTACAAGAAGAAAACGAACAACCCCATCAAAAAAATGGGGAGAAGAAATGAACAGAAACTTCAGCAAGAAAGAAATTTGAATGGCAAAAAAAACATATGAAAATGCTCATCATCACTAATCATCAGAGAGATGCAAATCAAAACAACAATGAGATATCATTTTACACCACAGAGACTGGCACATATCCAAAAGAGCAAGAACAACAAGTGCTGGCATGGATGTGGGGGAAAAGGGGACACTCATCCATTGTTGGTGGGAATGCCGGTTGTTATAGCCTTTCTGGAAAACAATATGGACATTCCTCCAAAGACTAGAAATTGAACTCCCATTTGACCCAGCCATACCACTCCTGGGAATATACTCTGGGAAGCCAAAAATACGCAGTAGAAACACCATCCCTACTTTTATGTTCGTAGCAGCACTATTCACAATAGCTAAAATCTGGAAACATCCAGAGTGCCTGAGAATCGATGACTGGATAAAGTAGCTTTGGTACATCGACACAATGGAATACTATGCAGCTGTTAGGAAAAATGAAGTTATGAAATTTGTCTATAAATGGATGGACATGGAGAAGATTATGTTGAGTGAAATTAGCCAGAAAGAGAGAGACAGTTACAGAATGACTGCATTTATTTGCATGACATAAATATAAATGTACATATTATGATACTAATATCCAAGGTCAAGTGAAACATATATCAGGGGATCTTGTCAAAGGTGGAAATTATCACAAATGTGTGGGAGACAGAGGCTAGGTAAGACAGAAAATGGAACAGTGTGCTAACAATTGTCGAGGGTACTAATACCAACCTAGAACTGAGCATTAAATACAGGCAAAAAGATACATATGACAACCCTTTAATGTGTGTTCTGTAATCCATAGTCTGGACGAGAAGGAAAAGAGAAAGAGAGGGAAAGGGAAAGAAATAAAGAACCTGCCATGGAGGAGGGCTGGGGGATGGGGGGAGGGAACCGGGGACATTGGTGGTGGGAGATGGGCACTGCTGGAGGGATGGGTGCTGGAACACTTCATGACCAAAACCCAAATATTAACTTTGTAATTGTATAGATCACGGTGGTATAATAAAATACTTTAAAAAAAATAGGGTTCTTACTTTGCCTGGGGCCAACCTGCGCTCAACCCAAGTACCACATATGGTTTTCCCAGCCATTCCAGGAGTGATCCCTTTTCACAGAGCCAGGAGTAAGCCCCGCTGTCTGCTGGTATGACCCCAAAACAAAAATAATAATAATTGCAGAAAAAATTCAAAAAGGGCATTCTGCTTCATTCACATATCAGTCTCACTTTAATTACATATCTTCAAAATCAATTTTGTCAAGGAATCCCTGCCAGCCCATTAATTAAAACCTTGTCCTCAACAACACTCATCCCATCCTATAGTAGAACTCCAGGTAATACAAAGTCTGTTTGGGTAGTGGATATACTTATGTTCTCCCAGTGCATATTTTTACCCTTATAAGAGCTCATGTCTGCAAATTTTGTCACATATAAATCTGAACTTTTTACTACTTACTTGAAGAAATGATATTCTACGATGCCTAACTGGAGAATGTAGTAAAACTATTTTATGGCAGTCGATTACCAAATCACTTCACTGACTTAAAATGTTTTCTCTATCCCCACCTGCCTCCTTCTGAAGTACTATGACCTTTTGACAGCCTGTCTGACTGAGCAAGCCCATTCCTCTTCAATTACTCTGATAAATGTAAGCGCAGAGATGGCTGTGGTTGATAGGCACAACCTAAACAAAGGCTCCAGATGAGAACTATTGATGCTATAGTTTCCATCTGAGCCCAGTAGACAAGTATTAATCCATACAAATGCTGTAGCCAAACCATATGGGTAAAGGAAACTTGACTACTAGACTGAAATCACAGACACTGCAAACTGCAAATCTACACCTCTCTCCATGTCACGGTTTATTTGCATGCAATCCCAGCCAAATCAATATCGCCATCTTAATCGGGAGGGAATTACAGGCTTCAGCAAAGAGGTAACATTGTTAGTAATTACATCCCAAGCCATTTTCAGGCACATTGCATGCTGAGCTGAACTGTTTCAGCAGATATGAAAGGGGAGGGAAAAAATGTGGAGCGAGCTTGAGGGCTGGCAGTGTGTGTCCAGTGGTGATTCAAGAAGTCATTGTGTTCATGTTCAAACCTTAGCGTGGAAGTGCCGGACTAGGAATCTAAGGGTCAAAGGAAGAAAACAGCGAAAGTATTGTGGATGTACACAGCATGAGTTGAGGGTGTTGTAATCTTAAGTGAAAACATCTAGACTTTTATAAAAATCAAATACATCGCCTCTCTGTGTATCTTTTAGGAAGGAAATTCCTGGTACAGTTGCATGTAAGACATGGCGGATTTGCAGCTTGCCAGAGTTAGATTTATTCATTTGGAAGAGAAGCATTCTGTCTGGCTGTGAAGGCGTTCACAGGAGCCCAAGGCATAGTGCCCAGTTCAGGCCTTCCAGCAGCAAGTAGAAATTAAGGGAGGTGGGGGAATGGCTGGAGAACAACAGCATCTGTACTCAAAGTGTTCTTTTCTTTGTTCCTTTGTTTTCTTGATATGTGACTGACACAAAGCTTTATATTAATTGCAGGTATACAGCTTAATGATCCATCGGTTGTATGTGTTGTAAAATGGTCACCGTAAGTCAAGCTAACACCCACCTCCATTCATAGTTACAATGTTTTTCTTGTGATGAGAAATGTTCAGATTTATTCATTTTGCAACTTCAAATATATGCCATTTAGTATTACTAACTGTAGCTACCAAGTTGTACATTCCAGTGTACTTAAGTTTTGTAAATTCTTTCATTCACTTTCCATCCTTCCTCATTTATATTCCAGGATTTGAGAAAGAGGGCCTGCTTAAATTAAGAAAGTCTGGAATGGCTTTTGATTTTCTTAATTTCCAGTGCAGGTGGCATCAAAGCAGGAGAGGTGCAGCAGAAGAGACACCACTGCTGTGAAAGAAGAAAAATGACTTAAATTAACTCTAAGAGAGCAGCTTGCTCCGAGCTGGCCTCAGCCAGAAAGAGCTTTGTTTATATGCAAATGCCTTTTTCTAAAGCCATAGAAAACACCCTCTTGAGAATTTGATATTCTACTCCTGGTGGTTATTTTTGTTCTGGTTTTGTGTTGTTGTTGCTGTTGTTGGATTTTTTTTTCTATTTTTCCCCTGTTATTTCCAAATAAGATGCCAATCTGAGCTCCTATTGAGAATGATCACAAATTCCAAATTAATCCATTTCACTTGTCAGGAATTGCCCTACACGTGTAATTTTTACCGTCTGAGCTGTTTTGTAATTCTGTCTTATAAAAAGCCTACTCTAAGAACAAAGTTAGTCTGGGATCTCCAATGGGTGCAATATTGTGATTATAAAAAATACAGATTTAATGTTCTGTAATCCGTGGTCTGGAGGGGAAGGAAAATAGAAAGAGAGAGAAATGGAAAGAAATAAAGAACCTGCCATGGAGGAGGGCTGGGGAGGGGGGGAAGGAACCGGGGACATTGGTGGTGGGAGATGGGTACTGGTGGAGGGATGGGTGCTGGAACATTGTATAACCAAAACCCAAATATGAACTTTTTAATTGTATATCTTTGTAATTGTAAAAATAAAAAAAAATTTTTTTTTAAAAAATACAGATTTAAACATGAGGTTGACTGAAACAAATTTTTCATACACATTTGGTCTCCTGCTCACAATTTCCCCAAAGCTTTGGAATTACCTGAATGATAAGAACAATGGAAGCATCTTTTGTTATAATATTTGTTTTCACCCTCAGTTTCTGAAAATGCTTCAGCATCATAAAGTTAAATGAAAAGAGGGTAAAACAGGCGCTATTCATAACTAGCCCCTTTACCACAACCGGGTCTATATTAATGAGGTGACTTTTGAAATGCACCTAGAGGTGGGAGCTAGTTGCCAGGGGAACCCACCATGAATGAAAGGTTGGAACTCTCAATTTGATCACTGATTTCTAGGAAGGGCAAAGGGGGGAGGGGCTGGAGGTTGAATCAATCACCAGTGGACAATGAATTAATCCATCATGCCTATATAATGAACGTCCACTAAAAAACATCCACCTAAAAGGGGTTCAGAGACTTTTCCAGTTGGGGAACTAGAGTGCTTCCACATATCATGGTGGACCCCAAACTCCACAAGAAAAGGAGCTCCTTCATTCAAGACCTGTTCACCTTGCCCTATGTAGTTTCATCTCAACACAGATTTATATCCTGGCATACCCCAGGTTATCATTTAGGTATTTAGTGAGTAAACAAGCTTCCTGACTTCCGTGAGTAGTTCTACAAATTAATTGAGCTTGAGGAGGCAGTCACAGGAACCTCTGACTTACATCCATCAAAAGCACAAATAATAATTTAGACTTTCCATGGGACTATGAAGGGAGTTCAAAATTGTAGGACTGATCTTCAACTGTAAATTTTAAGCTTTCTCTGGGCACACAGTATCACTGTATCACTGTCTTCCTGTTCATCATCGATTTGCTCAAGCGGGCACCAGTAACATCTCCATATGACCTGTCTCATGCAAGTAGAGTCCAAGGGCACCTGCTTGCTCCAGGAACATAAAGAGCCTCAGACCATTCCACCAGGTCATGGGAATGAGGTCTATAATTGTTACTGGTATATGGCATATCAAATGCGACACGGGTAGCTTGCCAGGTTCTGCTGTGCAGGTAGCATACTCTTGTAGTCATTGCAAAATCCAGCATTTATTGATGAATCGTGAAGCTGCTTGTGGCCAAGCGAGCTGGGCTGTGATAATCTGGTCTGCTGGGTGGAGTTCTGACGAGGGGGAAGTCTGGATGTGGAAAATGGAGGCCCTCATGGAGTGATGGGTCATCTGGCTTATTGTGAGGCTCTGCTGGGGTGACGGGCCAGGGCTAGAACCTGCCATACCTCCCGGGTGCCTCATGAGCAGCTGGGCACAGGGAGAGCCAGTAGCAGCTCTGCCCCATGTCTGTGAGTCTCTGGATCGGGGCACACAGTATTCAAGCCCAATTGAATGGTTGAATGGAAGAGAGACCCAGCTGGAATTCTGAAACTTTTTGTTTGTTACTGGTATGGGGAGACATTATCAGAATCTTGAAAAAAGAAAAAGAGAGCAGCATCCAGTCATTCCACTAATCACCACTGATGCCTCTGAGCAGAGTGACCCAGAGCCCAAGCAGCCCGTTAGCAGCAAGCATGAAAACAGGTGCAGAGGCAGAGACCAGAGCAGCTCAAGGGACAGCCATGGTCAGGCCAGTCAGCCTGGTGTACAGGGGAGTGAATGTGAGTCCCACTGAACACAGAAGTGAGTTCCAGCCAGGACAAACAGTGCAGGGACTCCGGCCTGCTCTGTGCCAGGACAGGACAAGATAGGACAGGAGTGTGGTTTGGGCCTGGGGGGGCTGGGTCAGAGTGATGCAGGGAGTAGGTGACTGTCAAAGAACAGAGAGGTAGGGGGCACATTCCAGGGGCACATTCTAGGTATACATTTTCCAGGTACATACATTCCAGGGGCACAGTCCAGGTATACATATTCCAGATGTACATCCAGGGCACATCCTAGGTGCACAGTCCAAGTGTACACATTCCGGGCATGTACAGAGATTTGACCCAGCATAGGGGCTGTTTCTCATGTTTAATTGTTTAAATTGTTTAGTTCTTCCAGGTAATCTAATGGGGACCAGAAGGATGCTGTGGAGTTTCACAGGAGTTTCACAGGAGTTTCTAAAATCTGTTATCTACATAGAGCGTTAAACAGAATGTACTAGAGAATTTTTGGATGGATTCAGCTGACTTCATTGGAGGAAACATAGGAGCTTTATTTGTGGGTGTGTCTTCTTTACATATTACATTTCTCTTACTTCTAGAGATGAAATGAAAGAAAATTACGTGGATCATTGGATATCTGTTTGGAAAAAATAGAGGAAATACCAGAAAAAAGGTAAAAATGTTAGGACTGCAAGTTTCAGCACAAGGTAGCACAGATTTATCCTCGATCAAACAGGATATGAATTTACCTTCTGTTTTATCCATACCTGATAAATTTCAAGAACAACAGGAAGAAAAAACATCAGAAGACTCCATTGTACCAGTTATGCTTTCAGCAGATCCAGAGGTGTTGCAGGTGTGGCTGCAGTACATGGCTGTGTTGGCAGGTGGCAGACAGGAGACAGACTTGTCTATACCCTCAGGGCTCTGCCGTGGGGGCCCTGGATGGTTGATGGTCTGACATAGTAAAAGACTGGGCCCTCTGGGATAAATCCAGAGCCACGGCAGAGCCTGGCAAGCTACCTGTGGTGTATTCAATATGCCAAAAACAGTAATAATTACCTCATTCCCAATGAATGGAGGCGTTACTGGCGCCTGCTTGAGCAAATCAGTGAATAACGAGAAGACAAGTGACAAGTGATGCGAAGACATGAACCACCAACCCCAACAGTGGAAATTCATACCAGAACACCTCTAGGAATGTTGGAATCTGCAAGTGGTGGCTGCGGTCCTGAGGCAAAGAAAGCTTTACCTCCATCCCTACATGATTTGTAGTCATGTCTCTAAAGCCTAGACCAGCCCCACACAGAGCTGCCCTCTTAGGCTGGAACATCCTAGGCATGTCATTGGTGTGTTCAGGCTCCCCTGCAGTGTACTGTCAGGAAAAAGGAGACAAAGTCCTTTGCCAATCATTCCCTTGACCCAAACCAAGATGTAGCACACCTTACCTAAAAAAAGATGTAGAACTCTAATTTCTGAGGCACCTGTAGACATCTTAAACATACTTTATCCCATTATAATTTTTAATTTTCAGTAGTATTATTGGCATGTTGCCAACTGGAACATTAAAATGCAAATAAAGAGTGTCTGCACATGCTTAAACCAGCAAACTATAGGACTCAGTATGCCCTGTGCTTCCCACAGGAAATGATGCTCTTTCTCCTCCTAATTGGAACTAAAAGGATGGTTGTCTGGAGATTGTACAGGAGTTTGATAGTCCTAGATTCAGGCACATGCATTTGGTCCCACCATGAATACACTCTCCAATCGGTTTCACCATGAATACACTCTCCAGTTGGTCTCACTATGAATACACTCTCCTCTTTTTTGTTTGCTTTTGAATAAACTTATTTTGTTGTTGAAATAATTAATTTCATTTGAGATCAAGAAAATCAAGTCACCCTTCCACAGGACCCATTATTCCCATTCTGATGTTGATTTGACTTTCATTGGGGGAGATGGCGAATGATGCAAACATTCAGTTCAAAACAAATGGCTCTCTACAACTCTTAGGATGTATTCCCACCACTTTAACAAACTCCAAACATCCGATCACCAAACACTGCCAATTTTGCATGTCAAAAAAATTTTACATCTGTTTTCTCTAAGTTCCATTACCAGGATACTTGTCTATTGCCTGCCCATTTGTGTGACTACTAAAGAACTACTTAGCCAGACTCCTTGTCTCTGGTCACTGTCTTCACATGGTGCCTCTTGAAAGAGAGACAGAGGGACCAAGAGAGGAATGCCACCTTATGGCTCAAAAACTCTTTCGGTGGTATGTGAGCTCACTCAGGATACTATAACAGAGTATCACAGATAGGGTAGCTTAAACAACAGAAGTGTATTATTT
Source organism: Cryptotis parvus (assembly GCA_021461705.1). Classification (NCBI taxonomy): domain Eukaryota; kingdom Metazoa; phylum Chordata; class Mammalia; order Eulipotyphla; family Soricidae; genus Cryptotis; species Cryptotis parvus. The sequence goes on from JAJIBD010005745.1 coordinate 85,092, forward strand.
CAGAGTTCTGGTAGCTGGAAACCCAAGATCGAGGTTCCAGTTGATTTGCTTTCTGGTTAGAACTCTCTTCCTGGTTGTAAATGGCTCCTTCTCTCTGTGTCCTCACATAGCCTTTCTCAGTGCATGCAATTTCCCAAGAGAATTCTCAGATGTCTCTTCTTATAAAGACACTAATCCTATTGGATCCAGGTTCCGCCCTTATGACATCATTTAAGTTTACTTCCTTAGAGGCACCATGTCCAAATATAGCCAGTGTGGAGTTAAATTTCAACATATGAATTGGGGGAGATGGGGAATGATACAAACATTCAGTCCAAAACAAATGGCTCTCTACAACTCTTAGGATCTATTCCCAGCACTTTAACAAAACACTGCTGCCTTCCTAGTTTTATAGTTCTCTCACTTCACAAATCTCCCATGTGCATGTACCATCTCTTTCCCTGTTGTTTTATCATGATTTTAAAGAGATGTTAGAAACTTGATATTGAAGTGTCTTAAAACATGACTCCAACATGGCAACACTGCTCCATGAAAATGTTGAATCTGTGTTGCCTTCCTTTATAACTATAGTTCTGTGCCTGCTTGTTTTAATTTCATGTGTTTGACAGCAAAATTCCATTGACTGGGTGACATAAACAATATAAAAGTACTTTTCTACAATTCTGGAGACTAGACATCTAAAACCAATAGGTTTGATTTCTCCTAAAACATCATTCTATCTCTCCCTGTCCCCCCACCTCTTTCCTTTTGGACATTATGGTTTATAATACAGATACTAAAAAAAGAAAATACCATAGTTTTTGTATCTGGGAAGGGAGAGTGGGGGTGAGAGGGGGCGGAGGGAAACTTGGGATATTGGTAGTGGAAAACGTGCAACAGTGGAGGGACAGGTATTGAAATATTGTATAACTAAAAACCAATCATGAAAACTTTGTACTGTGTATCTCAGGATGATTAAAAAAATTAAATACTGAGGGCCGGAGTGATAGCACAGTGGGTAGGTCATTTGCCTTGCATGCGGCTGACCTGGATTCAATCCCCAGCATCCTATATGGTCCCCTGAGCACCGCCAGGAGTAATTCCTGAGTGCAGAGCCAGGAGTAACCCCTGAGCATTGTCGGGTGTGACCCAAAAAGCAAAAAAAAAAAAAAAATTAAACACTGAAACATTTTTATAAAATATCTTTTTAGCATGTCTTAACCCCTTTTGCTGTGCCCTCAAATGGTGGATCATCCATTAACTGTGGGTGCATGTCTAATGTTTCTATCACCATTTCCTAACCTCTCCTTATAAGAACAGGGTTATATTGTCTTAAGGCCAACCCCAATGACCCCATTTTAATTTAATTACCTCTGCAATGACTATCTCCAAATACACTTACATTCTGAAGTACTGGGAATTAGGGCTTCAACACATTGAGGGGAAAGCAATTTAATTCATACACTGCTTTACCAATAGAATCTGGTAGAAGTCCAGGCACAAACTATAAGAAGGAACCTCCTGACTTCCTGTCTCTGTAACACCTGCTCTTAGAATGCAACTATCATGTTGTAAAGAGACCCAGGCAACCTGGAGGTGCTTGGTGTATGAATCCTGGCTGACAGCATTGCTAAGTACCATCAACCACCAGTTATGTGGCTGTGATGCTTCAAGATAACACCAATTCCAGTCATCCTCTCTCTGAAATGCTTGAACTAACTTGAAAATTTCATAGCTTAGCCCAAGTTCCAGAATGATGAGTAATAAAGTCAAGATTAAATTTTAATCCACTGTACTTATTTCTTATATAGTGATAAATAAATGGGTTTTTTGTAAAACCCTCCAATTACAGCACTAACTCATATACACTTAAAATACAATACACTGTTACACAAAATACTCTAAAATTTCCATCGACTGAGTTTATAACTTCCATTTGCTCCAGCAATTCCTGAACACTTAATGTATCTACTAGCACCCTACCTTAGTGCATTTGCAAATGCCCACTCAATCCTAGCATTTTGACTCCCCAGTTTTCCTCTGAGCAATAGCTTGTTAAATAGTGAAGAGGTGATCAGGGATCTAATCAGAGACTAACTACACTGAGCACAATCCCAGATTTCTTTAATTCTCCCCTCACAAATTCCCTTTCACTAAGTTATGTAAGTATAGCTCTGTCCATCTAACTTGCAAGACTAACTTCCCCATGCTCTATGCATTTGCTTCTTTAATTTCTCTCATTTGAAGAATTTTTAGTGACATCTTTCCATTTTCACCGATTCTCCTTCTTATTCTTTCCCTTTATCTTTCTCCTGACAACTCTGTTATTTACATGTTATTCTCTTAAGTGGCTCTTGGCTGTACAAGGAAGATTACTAAGCACCTGAGTTCACCAGACAATGCTGCCTGTAGTATAGAGGATTCAGAGTTGGAAATAGCACAAGGTTGGTAAAGAATCCAGTCTGGCAGCACTTCCAGCAAATGGGAATGCCTCTCATTTGATACAAAACAAACCCACTTGCAATTACAGACAATCTATGTCTAGGCAGGCTTCTCACAGCCCAGATTCAACCCTCTTTAATTTTCACAAGTTGCAAATCAAAGAAAAAAAATTCTTTTCACAGTGCAAATTCTTGACTGCCTGACTTTTCTTCATCACAGCTGCTTAGAGACATTTTTAAGATACATTTGTCCTTAGGTTCAATAAAAAAAAAAAAACCTGGGCCAGAGCGATCGTCCAGCGGGTAGGGCGTTTGCCTTGCATGCGACAGACCCAGGTTCGATCCCCAGCATCCTATATGGTTCCCCTGAGCACCGCCCGAGTAATTTCTGAGTGCAGAGTGAGGAGTGACACCTGAGCAATGCCAGGTGTGACCTAAAAAAGCAAAAAAAAAAAAAACTTTAAATCTTAAAATTAAATTTGCAGCCAAAAGTCTCCTAAATAGTTCTCCTTATTCTGATTCTCCATCTCTCAAGCTCCTCCCACACAACACTCAGAGATTAATCTTTTTAATATGCCCTCTAATAGCACAGAGCTTAAGATAGAGCCTTGTAAACCACCTACAGTTCCAATCATGGGACACTGCATGGTCGGCTGAGTACCGTCAGGACAAATCCCAAGCACAGAGACAGCAGTAGCCCCCAGCAATGCCACATTCAGCTCAAAATCTGTGTCCTTTCTTTCCTTAGAAGCTATCAGAGGGTTCCAAATGCTTGATCACTTGGCATCCTATTATTTGCTGATTTGCTTGAGCGGGCACCAGTAACATTTCCAGTTGTATGTGCCAGTGTAGCCCAATGACATCTGTTTGCTCCAGGAACGGGAATAGCCTCAAACCATTCATTCAGGGTCTTGATGAAGAAGTTTGACCATCTTGTAGGTGGGTGGCCACGTGATCTTTTGACATCCCCACAGATCCAGTTGGTAACTGCTCTAGTCCAGGGGTTGTCTCCAAGTCGCATTAAATGTCCAGCCCATCTGATTTTTTGACCTACCTGTCTGATTGCAAGGTTCCCTCCACCAATGGAAAATCAGCAGGACAGTTCTACTGTTAAAGAAGGGAGATATCCACAACATTGGCAATTATCTCCTGATCTGCCTGTGTCAGTCATCTACAAGCTGTTCACCCGAGACATCCTGAAGAGGATTGGCAGAACATTAGATGAAGGATAACCATGCAAGCAAGCTGGGTTCGAAAAGGATTTAGCACAATCAACCATATCCACACGGTAATCAAGCTCATTGAGGTTTGTAGGGTGTTCAAGATGCCGCTGTCTAACTAACGCTCATTTATTTAAAGAAAGCTTTTGATTCTGTTAAGACCGAAGTGATCATCAAAGCCCTAGCCAAACAGGGCATTCAAACTCAGTACACCAAGACCCTTCATGAGCTGTATTAAGGATTCACCACCAGGATCTCACCATTCTATAAGGAAGTGATCATTGATGTAAAAAGAGAGGTTTGGCAGGGTGAAACCATTTCACTGGAACTCTTCAGCACCACCTTCGAGAACGTCATGCAACAATTAGAATGGGAAGGAATAGGAGTGAAGATAGACGGTCAGCAACTACATCACCTCCGCTTCTCTGATGGCATCATTCTAATAACATCAAACATTAGCCAAGCAGAACAAATGCTGGCTCACTTCGACTGTGAATGTGGAAAGATAGGTCTACAGCTGAATCTCAACAAAACAATGTTCATGAAAAACAAACTAGTTCCAGATGCTCCATTCACTCTCAAAAGAACAAAAATTTCTGAATACAACAGTTATGTATACTTAGGTCGAGAACTCAACACGACGAAGGACCTAGCACCTGAGCTGTGCAGGAGGAAGAGAGTGTCTTGGAGAACATCAAAGAAATAGCTAAAAGGACAAAGAACCTCCGGATCCGGGCACATCTCTTCCACTCCACCATTCTCCCTGCATTAACATACACCTCAGAGACCTGGGCCCTACAAAAGGATGAGAACACTATTTGTTTCTCCCAAAGAGGAATCGAAAGAGCTATTACAAGCATAGCTTGTAATAGAGACAGACATGGGGGCAGAGCTGCTACTGGCTCTCACTGTGCCCAGCCGCTCATGAGGTGCCCGGGAGGGATGGCAGGTTCTAGCCCTGGCCCGCCACCCCAGCAGAGCCTCACAACAAGCCAGACGACCCCCACTCGATGAGGGTCTCCATTTTCCACATCCAGACTTCCCCTCGTCAGAACTCCACCCAGCAGACCAGCCTATCACAGCCCAGCTTGCACAGCCGCAAGCGGCCACGCAGTTCATCAATAAATGCTGGATTTTGAGATGACTACAAGAGTATGCTACCCACAAGGCAGAGCCTGGCAAGCTACCCATGTCGTATTTTGTATTTGATATGCCAGATACCAGTAACAATTATAGACCTCATTCCCATGACCTGATGGAGTGGTTTGAGGTTCTTTATGTTCCTGGAGCAAGCAGGTGCCCTTGGGCTCTATGAGACTGGTCATATGGAGATGTTACTGGTGCCCGCTCGAGCAAATCGATGATGAACGGGAAGACAGTGATACAGTGATGCTTGGAATATCACGCCTCACTCAAGTGAGAGAAGGAATCCAGAGTTCTGACTTCCATTGATGATCGAGACTCAGGGACACTGTCTCGTTTGCCAAGGCGTCAAAAATTTATTTTAAAATTCCAAATGCTATCACTTAGAATTCCAAGTCATCTGAGGTCTGATACTAATGTATTCTTTCTGCCCTCCTTCCTGTTATCACCAGCATGGAGTCTGACTTTAGGTAAACACACTTCCTGCTTGGCTCTCAAAAAATCTGACTAGTTCTGGGCCTGACCAATAGCAAAGCTGGTAGGGCATTTGCCTTGCATGTGGCTGACCTGGGTTCAATCCCTGGCATCCCATATGATCCCAGAAGCACTGCCAGGAATAATTCCTGAGCAAAGAGTCAGGAGTAACCCCTGAGCATCGCTGCATGTGACACAAAAAGGCAAAAAAAAAATCTGACTAGTTCCGCCTCTCTGATTTTCTCCTATGCTCCCACCTTCACCTCACCACTCAATCCACTGAAGTTCCAAACTGCTTGAGAGGCATCATGAAGTTTTTCTTCTAAGATGACTTCTCGTATGACCCATGGCCTTCTCTGAAGCTGGATTAACAGACCTCTACAAACTCAAATACAGTCCCTCCTATTGTCATCTCTCTGCAAGTAGGTTCCACAGTTCCAGAGACTGTGAGCTTTTGGGGGGCAGGGAATGCATTAGGACAACACCCAGGTGTGCTCAGGGCTTGCTCTTGGCTCTTTGCTCAGGGATCACTCTTGGTGGGGATCAGAGGACCATATGTGAAGCCAAGGATTAAAATGATTTCAGTTGTATGAAAGGAAAGCTTTACCTTCTCTACAATCTTTCTGGCCCCATTAAAGACTTTAATTTTTGTATGACTTTCTATTCATTGAACATAGCATGCCAAATGGCAAATGCTCAATAAATATCTAATAATCATACCCAATTATTTGTATTGATTAAACATGACACAACTGACAGTTTGGTCGGTGACCTTGACTTTCTTTCTGACTCTATAGCATGTATAAAATTTAGTGGGCCAGAGTGATAGTACAGTGGGTAGGGTGTTTGCCTTGTATGCGCCAACTTGGGCTCGACCCCCAGCATCCCATATTTACCCTAATCAATGCCAGGAGGGATTCCTGAGTGCTCAGCAACCCTTGAGCACCACCAAGTATGAACATCCACACCCCCCAAAAAAGTAAAAAACTTAGCAGGATTTACTAGTCTCTCATTAATTAACTTGAAAAGTATTATTCACGTAAACCCCACCTAAAGAGATGAGAAATGCTTTTTTCTAAAACAAATCATGCTTACTTATAAACCATGATACTCAATACCCTGAGAAGTTACCAAAAGAGTATTTAAAGAATGAGCCAAAGGCATAAAACAAAGGATCCAAATTTATTTTGTTTTCTTTATGCCACAGTACTGTGGAAATAGCATCTATACTGAAGTTATAGGTCACATGCTTTAGACTTGTAAAAGGTCAATTTTAAAAAAAAAAGGTCTAGGAGTGTAACAAAAGTATCCAGCTCAAGAGAGCTGGACTTACTGCTTATGTCTTGAGTATGGAATGACTATTGGCAGCAGGAGTCTAAAGACAAGTCCCTGAATGCCAGCCAAGGAAAATATTGTAACCGTTAAGCAAACAGAACCATGTTGCCAATCTACATTAAATGATTCTAAGGATTAAGAGATAATGAGTATCATGGACACTGGCTAGATTTTAAGTGGTGTTTAATAAGACTATTAAGACAGGAAAACCCAAGCAAGAATTGGCAAGTTGAGACAAAGCTTTCTAAATCATTCTTTTAAAAGGAGAGTGGAGTGCAGTACCAGAGACGAAACCCAGGCTTCCGCATGCAAAGCATGTGCTCAGACAGTTGTGCTCTCCTGCCAGCCCTCTGTGTATCACTTTTGTATTTGTTCCTTAGTATATAATCTGAATTTTTTTCTGTTTTTAAGATTCATCTCTTTAGTTCTGGCTTTAGGCAATTTGAGGATGATTACACAGTGTAATCAATCCTTTATGTGGTTTTCATCATGTTTCCTATTCAACGAGATTCTTGACTTTGTAAGTATATAGTATTAATTATGTCTACCATATGCAAGAAGAGCTGTGTGTGTGTATATATGCAAGGCACAGATTCATCATTCTTAATTTAGACACAAAATAATGAATTCTTTATTGATATTCCTCAACCCTGTTGATTTCAGTCAGTCCTTCCCACATAAAACTAGTAAATTGGTAGATCAATCACCTCAAAGAGAAATGACAGCAGCACCAGGAGGACCGTGCCTCCACATGACCATCCCCTGGGCAGCTGAATGAGGATGTGTAAAGTGGTTCATTGGGCCACCTGCCCCTCGAGGTGTTGCAGGTGTGGCTGCAGTGCCCAGCTGCATTGGCAGGTGGCAGACAGGAGATAGGCTTGTCTACACCCCCCCAGGGCTCTGACCTGTGGGCCCTGGATGGTGGATGGTCTGACATAGGAAGAACAGTGTGCAGCCACGCAAGAGTCTTGGATAATGAAGTAGGCTGGGACAGGTCCTTCCCAGGATCTTTTCACATCTGTACAACATAATGATCATTGTAGTTGTAACAAACTGGGGAGGTTGATGGGGAATTAGGAACTATAATGTCACATTAGAAATCACTGCTGAAGCCGGATGGGACTCGCCCACCACGCTAGCCACCATTTTCATTGTCCAGACGCTGGGAGAATGTCCCACGACCAGAGGACCAGCAAAGCCGGTTTGAGCCCAAGTAGGCGGCTCCAAGAGGCGGGAAGCACTGGGAAGTCGTCAGACGGAGGTGCGGTCACCCCTTCCCCCTCCATCGTGACTAGCCCGGTTTCCCGCCCAGGAGCCGCTGACGGGCCCGGCATCCAGAGTCTTGCAGACGGCTCGGGAGGCGGGAGCCTGGCTCGCGCTGGGCCTCAGCTGACTATGGAACCCTGAGGAGGGCAGATGGGCTTTGGGAGTGGGCCCGTCGCCTCCGGAGGGTCCCGGAAGCAGCCGGATGGGACTCGCTCACCACGCTAGCCACCATATTCACTGTCCAGACGCTGGGAGAATGTCCCACGACCAGAGGACCAGCAAAGCCGGTTCGAGCCCAAGTAGGCGGCTCCAAGAGGCGGGAAGCACTGGGAAGTCGTCAGACGGAGGCGCGGTCACCCCTTCCCCCTCCATCGCGACTAGCCCGGTTTCCCGCCCAGGAGCCGCTGACGGGCCCGGCATCCAGAGTCTTGCAGACGGCTCGGGAGGCGGGAGCCTGGCTCCCGCCGGGCCTCAGCTGACTATGGAACCCCCGAGGAGGGCAGATGGGCTTTGGGAGTGGGCCTGTCGCCTCTGGAGGGTCCCGGAAGCAGCCGGATGGGATTCGGCCCACCACGCTAGCCACCATTTTCATTGTCCAGACGCTGGGAAAATGTCCCACGACCAGAGGACCAGCAAAGCCGGTTTGAGCCCAAGTAGGCGGCTCCAAGAGGCGGGAAGCACTGGGAAGTCGCCAGACGGAGGCGCGGTCACCCCCTTCCCCCCTCCATCGTGACTAGCCCGGTTTCCCGCCCAGGAGCCGCTGACGGGCCCGGCATCCAGAGTCTTGCAGACGGCTCGGGAGGCGGGAGCCTGGCTCGCGCCGGGCCTCAGCTGACTATGGAACCCCCGAGGAGGGCAGATGGGCTTTGGGAGTCGGCCCGCCGCCTCCGGAGGGTCCCAGAAGCAGCCGGATGGGACTCGCCCACCACGCTAGCTACCATTTTCACTGTCCAGACGCTGGGAGAATGTCCCACGACCAGAGGACCAGCAAAGCCGGTTCGAGCCCAAGTAGGTGGCTCCAAGAGGCGGGAAGCACTGGGAAGTCGCCAGACGGAGGCGCGGGTCACCCCTTCCCCTCCATCGCGAACTAGCCCGGTTTCCCGCCCAGGAGCCGCTGACGGGCCCGGCATCCAGAGTCTTGCAGACGGCTCGGGAGGCGGGAGCCTGGCTCCCGCCGGGCCTCAGCTGACTATGGAACCCCGAGGAGGGCAGATGGGCTTTGGGAGGGGGCCCGTCGCCTCTGGAGGGTCCCGGAAGCAGCCGGATGGGATTCGCCCACCACGCTAGCCACCATTTTCATTGTCCAGACGCTGGGAAAATGTCCCACGACCAGAGGACCAGCAAAGCCGGTTTGAGCCCAAGTAGGCGGCTCCAAGAGGCGGGAAGCACTGGGAAGTCGTCAGACGGAGGCGCGGGTCACCCCTTCCCCTCCATCGTGACTAGCCCAGTTTCCCCGCCCAGGAGCCGCTGACGGGCCCGGCATCCAGAGTCTTGCAGATGGCTCGGGAGGCGGGAGCCTGGCTCGCGCCGGGCCTCAGCTGACTATGGAACCCCGAGGAGGGCAGATGGGCTTTGGGAGTGGGCCCGCCGCCTCCGGAGGGTCCCCGGAAGCAGCCGGATGGGACTCGCCCACCACGCTAGCCACCATTTTCATTGTCCAGACGCTGGGAAAATGTCCCACGACCAGAGGACCAGCAAAGCCGGTTTGAGCCCAGGGTCGGCGGCCGCTATGCCGCGCGAGCCACTAGGGTGGTGAAACAATGATGTTTTTTGGTACACTGCATTCCGCGAACAGCAGGAGGGTTTGCTGAGAGGGAGATATACAGAGGAAGGAGATGACATATAGAGCCCGCTGGGTGATTGGGATTCGGGAGGGGGAGGGAGACAGGACGTTGGTGATGGGAGATGGGTTCGGGTGGAGGGTGCATCTTGGAACCCTGTGGAGCCAGGACTCCACATGAGCATCCTTCAATTAAAAAAAAAAAAAGGAGAAAAGGTGGAATAAATAAATAAATAAATAAATATCTGCAGGGCTAGCCACAATGTGTAAAAAGAAGAAGGAGAGAGATGCAGAGATAGAGAGAAAGAGAGGAAGCAGGGCTACCTGCTATTAAGGCAGCCTGGGGGTGAGTGGGAGGGGTGGAGTACATTGGTGGTGGAGGTGGGGTACTGGTGGAGGGATGGGTGCTGGAATACTGTATTACCAAGAACCAATTGCACCTTTGTAATTGTATGTCTCACGGTGGTATAATAAAGAATAAAAAATTAAAAAAAAAAAAAAAAAAAATAAAGTGGTTCATTAAGAATATCTCAGGGAAAGTGTGCAGAACATAAACATTCTAATTTCCCTTGAAAGAAAGCACATTGTTTTTGGTGCCAGGCACCTCACTAAGAATATTGTTTATAATCTTCCACGTTAAATTTTAAAATATTAACTTTTTTATCCTATTCTTTGTCTCTTTTTTTTTTTTCTCCTACTCCCACTTGAAACTGAGAAACATTTTTTAATTTTATTATACCATGAGATATACAATTACAAAGCTGTACATGATTGGATTTCAGTCATACAGTGTCCCAGCACCTATCCATCCACCAGTGCACATTTTCCACCACCAATGTCCATAGATACTAACCCCTCCCCTAGCCTACTTCTATGGCAGGCACTTTTCCACCTCTCTCTCTCTATCTCTCTCTCTCTCTCTGAGAAACTATTTTGTTTTATTTTGTTTTGTGGACACATCAGTGCTCATGGTTTACTCCTGGTTCTGTGCTCAGGGATTACTCTTGGTAGTGCTCAGGGGACAAAACAGGGTACCAGGAATTGAACCCAGATGGGGCAGGGGCAAGGCAAGCACCTTGCCCACTGTACCATCTCTCCAGCCCTCAAGAATCTGTTTTTGGTGGAAAATCTTGATGAGAAACTAAAATCAAAATTGCCTATCAGACACTTGAACACATTTTGTTTAGACATTCCTAAGTTTGGTGACATTTATGTGAGATCTACTTTTTATCTGTTGTGAATTATACTACTGTGAACATTCATCTACATATTTTTTGTGTAAAGATGTTGTTTCTCTTGGTGGAATAATTTATCTCTTCATCTATTCCTTTTAACATGGAATGCAAAGATTCATGTGCATCTTTGTTTCATTGACCAAAGTTGAATTACACTGTCACTTGTCAATGAGACTGAAACAGAGAATGTTACTGATTTTCAAATAGAGCAAATCTATTTGCTCTCCCTTAACACTGGGAGTTAAGAAAGAGAAAGATTTATTGGGAATGATTATTGGGTTATCTAGCCTACAGTGTGCTTTTTAATGAAGTTACGCCTATTGAATATCTTCACTTGTGTCAAAGGCATTTTTTTTTTTTTTGCTTTTTGGGTCACACCCAGCAATGCTCAGGGGTTTCTCCTGGCTCTGCACTCCAGGAATTACTCCTGGCAGTGCTCAGGGGACCATATGGGATGCCGGGGGATCAAACCTGGGCCAGCATGGGCAGGCCACATGCAAAGCAAGCGCCCTACCCACTGGGCTATCACTCCGACCCCAAGGCATTTTAAAATCATCATCTCTAGTTCTTAACTCATGGTCTTCCTCCCACCAAGACTGCTCCACCACAGTCTTATTTTTTTGACTCCTACTTTCAACCTCCTCGGTATCTAATCAGTCTCCGTTCTATTTTACCTCCTAAGCATGTCTCAAAATTATTCACTTCCATCTACTCCGTGCACTGACAAAATTTTCTCACTCTCCCTCACTCCAGCCTGCCCATCCCAGAGCTACGGTTTTGAAATGCAATCAGTTTCATGTTGCTATGATACTTAGGATCCTTGAAAGACAGAGCATACATTTCATTCTAGAGTCAATGATAAAAATTAAAACCTATCAAACGTCTTCATGATTTTGACTGGCCCAAGCCATTGCACATGCTGTTCTCTCTGACTTGGATGTTTATCTTCTTCCTTTATCTCCTTAACTCCTACTCATCCTTCTCTAAAAACCTCTGATTTTCCAAACCTGCCCAAGTCCTCTGTTATATGCTCTTATAAACATGTATTTTGTTTTCACCCATTATATACATGCAATTTACTCAGGATATAGCTATAGAGTAAGCTTCTATACCTCCGGTATGAAAGGGGCTCCATGGAACAGAGAAACATTGTCTTTCTCATTGCTCCTCCCATATATAGCAAAATATATTGTACATAGATAACTCTCACACAGTTGGTGATGATAAACAAGAATAAATAAATCAATTAACAACAAAAAGTATTTTGAGCCAACACAGAACCACAGAATCAACTCTGAACCTGAGGAGCAAAGTGAAAAAGGGAAGACAGTGAAATTTGTTTTTTACCATGAAGTACAATATTGCCTGCCTTAGAAAGGTAAGAAGGTAAGGAAACTAATATTTTGTCCAAAATATTCCAGTAGTAGCAGCTTTGGGGTATATGACTACTAGAGCATTCAATAATCTTTGCTCAGATATTATTATTCTAATCCATTCTTGTCTTAAGTTCTAATTTCTTGAAAGCTAAAATAATTTCAAATAAAGAACCTGAAAAGCACTAGTATGGTGTCAGTTATTATGCAGCTCTCTAACAAATACTAAGGTTGACTGAATCCTGATAGCACCAAAAAATGTAAAGTCCCCCCCAAAAAAAAAATATATATATATGTAAGATAAAAGCATAAAATCTATAGGTCCTTTAAAGGAAAGGACAGTATTTTGTTACTTGCTCTCCCTTAACACTGAGAGGACAAACCAGTGACCACTGAATGGGGGTAGGGCAGTTCAAGCCCTCCGTGGGATACCAGAACGGGCCATCCACTTTTGCTCCATGCTTGACCTCTCCACTTCTTTCCTACAATCTCTCATGAGACCCCTTCTTCATAGAAGAGAAAGTATCCTTCACGCATGTCTGAAGTGAAGTGTCCTGTTTTATAAGAGCTCTTAAAAGTGTGGAGACCGACTCTCTAGGTCATCTCTAAAGAGAGCACAACTTGCCTTGTCAATTTAAGGAGCTGTGGGAGGTATGGGATTCAAGTATACTCTCTTCTACATGACAGAAAAGGCAATTTTCTCTCAGTTCTTCAAAGCAACGCCTGGTGATTTCTTTCTCTGAGACACGGTATAGAATTATGTAATTTAGTGCTATCCCCATTGTCCCAAAACCTTAATGCTTTAGCTTTTTCTTTGATCTAACAATTTCATGGAAGAGAGCATTTGTGCCAAAAAAAAAATATTTTCTCTATTTGAGTTTTATTCTAAGTCTGATCTTCTTCTTAGTCCCAAACCCTAAACCAGAGCAGTTTCAATCCAGCTTGCCCTACCAGGACTACTAAACACTGAGCACTCAGTCAAGGAGTAATACACTCATTATTCAGTCTGTCTCAGCAATCTACACAAGGCAACACCTACCAGTTCCTGACAAGTACAAACCAAAGGATTTCAAGATCAGCAGAAGACTGACCAACTCTTTAACTGAATTCCATAAAATATGCCTTCAAAGACATTTAATATAAAAGACATTATAATAGTGTTTATTCCTTGACCTTGGTTGTGTGATTTCTAGTTTAAAGAATCATTTAAAAATTAATTCAGGGTTGGATAGATAATACAGTGGGTAGGGTGTTTGCCTTGCACAAGGTCAACCCAGGTTCAAGTTCTGGTACCTCATTTGGTCCTCCAAGCTTATCAAGAGTGATCCCTGAGCACAAATCTATGAGTAAGCCCTGAGCACTTCCAGGTGTTTCACACACACACACACACACACACACACACACACACACACACAAATTCATTCAATGCTTTTTTATAGCCAGACATTCTAATCACTTAGTACAGAATAAAACTAAGGCTGCCCCGGGCGACCAGCCATAGCATGCGGGCCTCGGACGTGCCTGGGGAAGCTGGAACTCTGCTTCCCCCTCACACCCCCCGCTAAGCTGACCACGGGGCTCTCGGGAGGCAGATGGGTTTTGGGAGTGGGCCCATCACCTAAAAGGGGTACGGAAGCAGCCGGATGAGACTTGCCCACCACACTAGCCACCACCTTGGCTGTCCGGACGCCGGAACACTACCTCACGACCAGATTGACAGAGCCAAACCAGTTCGAGCCCAGGTCGCGCTGCTTGCGGCTGCGCGGGTTCATCAAAATAGTGGAAACAGGGATGCCCTTTAATCCACTGCATTCCACGATGTGCAGGAAATTTTGGCGGGAGGGGAGAGATAGGGAGGAGAGAGAAGACATACAGAACCCGCCAAGTAGTTGAGGTGTGTGTGTGTGTGTGTGGGGAGGGTTTGGGTGGAGGGTTGGGTGTTGGAACGCTGTGGAACCAGAACTCTGCATGAGCATCTTGCAATTGTATGTCTAAAATGGTGTAATAAAATTTGGGGGAAAAAAACTAAATACAGTTTCTGATTTTCACAATTAATTTTACAAATAGAGAACCTTTATTGGAAGGGATTAAATGCTCCATAAATAAAGAATGATCTGTATAGTTTGGGTTACAAATAACACACACCAGTCATTCACGGAAAGTAAGGCTAAATCAGCCATCTTGACTAAAGTTAGCTTGACTATGTAAGCAGCCAACACACTCTCTGAAACATGTCCGGAAAGTGCTCAAGTCCTTCAAATTTCAAAAGAATATGTCCAGTTCATCAGAACCATAATCACATGTATAGACTGAAGTGGAGGGGTGCTTCTGGGAGATGACTAATGAATCATTCTCCAAGTGCAGAGAAGCTAGGCAATGTTTTAGTTCCCATAAGAACCACAAGGGCTAAAACAATAGCAACACCAAGGCTAGGCTGTCCATGCTCCTTATTATTTCAGTAAAGAGACTTCTGGTTAAATCAGTCTTTGGACCCAGCTTTCTCATTTTCTCACTCTGCTCTGTTCATAGCGAGAAAGTCACATGTATCAGTTCTCACAGGGTGAGAAAATGAAAAATCAGACTATAGTCAACTGAAAAGATGCACGCTAGAATGCAAGAGACTGTAAATGAGGCCTGAGTTCCAGCTGCCTATATATGCCAAAGAGGACAAATTTTGTGTATGGCCATCTCTCCTGCCCCCACCAGAGCTCTCCTTCAAAATGCTTGAGATTCCAAAAACTAGATATTGAGCTCCCATTTAACCCAGCAATACCACTCCTGGGAATTTGCCCTGGAGACCCAAAAGCACACATCAGAAACACTATCTGCACTTCTATATTCATCACAGCTGTTCACGATAGCCAGAATCTGGAAACAACCTAAATTCCTGAAAACAGAAGACTGAGTAAAGAAACTGTAGTACATCTACACAATGGAGTACTATGCAATGTCAGAAAAGATGAAGTAATGAAATTTACCTGCAAATGGATGAACATGGAGATTATCATGCTGAGTGAAGTTAGTCAGAAGGAAAAGGACAGATATAGAATGACTGCATTCATTAATGGGATATAAATATATACCAGTGTTCTAATTGTGAGAACGGTAATGCCAGACTAGAACTCAGTATTAAATATACACAAAGAGACTTACATGATAAACCCTAAATGTCTGTATGGCATCCACAATGTGTAAGATAAAAAGAGAGAGAGAGAGAGAGACAGAGAGACAGAGAGACAGAGAGAGACAGAGACAGAAACAGAGACAGAGAGACAGAGAGAGAGGAAAAGAAAAAGTGCCTGCTATAAAGGCAGGCTGGGGCTGGGTGGGAGGGAATGTGGGGACATTGGTAGTTGGAATGGGGCACTGGTGGAGGGGATAGGTGCTGAAACACTGTATAACTGAGACTCAATTATGAACATCTTTGTAATTGTATGTCTCACGGTGGTATAATAAAAAATAAAATAAAATAATTTTAAATGCTTGAGATTCTCTTCTCACCTTTTTGTGCTCAGTTCTTTAAGTTCTCTCACAGTCACCCTCTAGTGATCTCAGGAAGATTGAGTGAGGACTGGCTCCAACATTTCACCGAGCCTTCTCTCCACACCATGCTACCTCCTCATTCATGCAGCTAAGGATGCCATGCAATAATTCTTTTAAAGAACAGGGAAGCTGTACTTCAAAATTATTTGCTGTTCTTGACTGCATGTGGAGAAATTGGGCAAAGGAAAGGGAAGAGGTAAGAACACAGAATTGTAATCTGTCCAAAAAAATCTTCTGGTAGGGCCACCTATCACATTCCGCTAATTCTTTGCTCTCCTTACTAAAACTTGCTGTCAGGGTTTCATCTACTGAATATACAAGTTGCCATGATTATTGAGGACAATTTCACAGAATAATGTTTTACAGACTCCTAAAAAGTCCTCAAAATGACCTTGTAAATAACATTAAAAGTGCTCTTCTCACTCTGGCAATTTAGTGCAACTCAAAGGCTTCTAGAAGAAAGAACCATCTTTCATACTGTGCCTTTTGTTTCTCTAATGGAGAGGAAAGATCTTCAAGTATTTATCCCCTTGACTATTTTCTCTTGTTATGAATCCCTTTGTTCAAAGAAAGCTATCTGCACCACCACCACCCCCACCAGGGTTTCTGCCCCTGCAGCAGATGGCCTGAGAGAGCACTCAAATTGAACAACTTGAACAGAGTTGTTCAAATTGAACAAAGAACAATTTAAGAACAGTTTGTAGGAGTCTTATTTGAATCAGAATTCTTATTCCCATTGGCAATTTATCAAAATCCAGGGTTTCAAAAAGAATATATATATATATGTGTGTGTTCTGTTTTCTTTCCTCTCCTCAGACATTGCATATTCTTTGGGCCCACCTCCTTGATGGAGCCTCTGATATGAAATCTGCCTTTAGGCCACTTCCATGGAGGAGCTCACTCTCCATTCCTTGCCTCAATTACTTTTATTACATGACCTAAAATTCCATATGCCAGTTTTCCAACTCCAAAATGAATATGCAATGCCCCTAGAACTTTTCCATTATCTTATGTAAAATAGAAGCTAGGACAAAAACAATGATAGTATCAAAATATTTTAGACTAGTAACGGGTAACTCTCAAAGTAATTGGTAATTGCTCATAAAATTTAATTCTTAGTTCAATTCAATTTCATGATCCCCCAAATTGTAAACTAAAAAGAGCAACTGACTTCTTAGAAACATACAACTACAGAAGCTAAAATCCAATAATTCTGGAATATAACTACAAGAAAGCATGTATAATTGGAGAGAAAGATTTTCTTCTACCTGAAAGTGAAGATCAATATATGATTGGTGGGACCTGAGTGATAGTCCAGTGGGTAGGGGCGTTTGTCTTGCACGCAGCCGGCCTTGCCGGCCCAGGTTCAATCCCGGCATCTCATATGGTCCCCCGAGCATCACCAGGAGTAATTCCGAGTCCAGAGCCAGGAGTAACCCCTGAGCATTGCTGGGTGTGACCCAAAAAAAAAAAGCAATATATGATTGGTGAGAGGAAGATTATTCTGACCATTATGAATTCTTTATGGAATAAGTGAAGAATATGCAAATAAATATGATATCCACATGATTCCATTGGTCCTTTTGCGTAGGACAAACATTAGCAGCTCTCCCTTTGCCTAGCCGCTCACGAGGCACCCAGGAGGAATGGTGGGTTCTAGCCCTGGCCCGCCACCCCAGCAGAGCCTACGCAACAAGCCAGGCGACCCCCACTCCATGAGGGCTGCCATTTTCCACATCCGGACTTCTCTCTCGTCAGAAATCCAGCCAGCAGAAGAGCCTATTACAGCCCGGTTCATCAATAAATGCTGGATTTAGAGGTGACTACAAGAGTATGTCACTCGCATGGCAGAGCCTGCCAAGCCTCCCGTGTCGTATTTGATATGCCAAATACCAGTAACAATTATAGACCTCATTCCCATGACCTGATGGAATGGTTTGAGGCTCTTTATGTTCCTGGAGCAAGCAGATGCCCTTGGGCTCTACTAGCATGAGACAGGACATATGGAGATGTTACTGGTGCCCGCTCAAGCAAATCGATGATGAACGGAAGACAGTGATACAGTGATCAGTGATACCCACATGATTACATTGGTCCTTCTGCAGTAGGACAAACATTAGCAGCATATGAACATGTTAATTTGATTTATTGCATTGCCTCTTAGAAAAGTTA
>JAJIBD010005746.1:0-28099 GCA_021461705.1 Cryptotis parvus
ATGAACATAATGGATGTACATGGAGAAGATTATGTTGAGCTAAATTAGCCAGAGGGAGAGAGACAGATATAGAATGACTGCATTTATTTGCATAACATAAATATATATGTACATATTATGATACCAATATCCAAGGTCAAGTGAAACATATATCAGGAGGTCTTGTCAAAGGTGGAAATTATCACAAACGTGTGGGAGTCAGGAGGCTAGGTAAGACAGAAAATGGAACAGTGTGCTAACAATTGTCGAGGGTACTAATGCCAACCTAGAACTGAGAATTAAATAGAGGCAAAAGATACACATGACAACCCTTTAATGTATGTTCTGTAATCCATAGTCTGGAGGGGAAGGAAAAGAGAAAGAGAGAGAAATGGAAAGAAATAAAGAACCTGCCATGGAGGAGGACTGGGGAGGGGGATGGAACCGGGACGTTGGTGGTGGAGAGATGGGCACTGGTGGCGGGATGGGTGCTGGAACACTGTATGACCAAAAATCCAAATATGAACTTTTTTAAATAAAAAAAAATTTTTTAAAAAATAAGGAAAAGAAAAAGTTGGGAAAATAAAAGCATGTATAAGCACTTAAGAAATCCCATATTGTAGTTTAGCTAAAATGGTTTCAACAGTATTAAAGTCAATGGTTTTGACATGCAAAGTCACTCCACTTTTCCCACCTCCAAAGTGCCCAAGACCCTCCACCACTGGCCTTATGTGTTACTCTAGTCCACCATCCCCACCCCTCCCTGGGCCCCCTGCCTGCACTCCAGGTAAATGTAAGTTTTGTAATTATAGGTCAAGGGTCAAAAAGATATATATTTAATAAAACAAAATGTATTGCAGACATGCTATGCAGCAAACACTGTGAGCGGGATTTTGGGAATGCAGACCTGGTTGAAACAGAAACTATTCTCGAAATGTTCACAAGGAAGCAAAGGAGACCAAAATATAATCCATAAAGTTATGTGGAAAGGGCTAGTAAAGCTCGGAGTGTGTTTGCCTAGTGCACAAGCAACCCAGGTACAATCCCTGGCATCCCATATAGTCCCCCAAGCACAGCCTGAGTAATTCCTGAGTGCAGAGCCAGGAGTAACACCCGAACATTGCTGGGTGTGACCCAAAAAGGCCAAATTAAAAAAAAAGACCATCTCAAGAATGTTTAGAAACATAATAGCTGGCTACCAAACTGTACTTGGTGATAGATTTCTTTCCTAGAATAAATAGAAATTAGCAAGGTAGAGGGATAAAGAAAATTATATATATATATATATATATA
Source organism: Cryptotis parvus (assembly GCA_021461705.1). Classification (NCBI taxonomy): domain Eukaryota; kingdom Metazoa; phylum Chordata; class Mammalia; order Eulipotyphla; family Soricidae; genus Cryptotis; species Cryptotis parvus. The sequence goes on from JAJIBD010005746.1 coordinate 1,273, forward strand.
TATATATATATATATATATATATATATATATATATATTCATATGTACAAATACACAAACAGCTTATAAGTTGAGAGGCCAGAGAGATATTTAGACTATAAAATAAACTAAGTGGCCAGAATAATAAACACATATCCATATATACACATACATAAACATTTTAGACTATGAAATAAATAACCTGAGAGGCCCCAGTGAAGCACTTGCCTAGTATGAAACTGATACAGGTTCAATCCAAGGCACCACACGTGTTCTTCCAAACCCCACCAAGAGCCCAGAGCCAGAAGTAAAATTTTGAGCCTTGCTGGGTATGGCCCTAAAACAAAAATTAATTAATGAAAAGAAACTGGAAGGCCAGAACTATTAGAAACAAACATTGTAGAATTTGATGGGCAAAGTGCATAGGAAATGGTATGGATATTACTGAAAATAACACCTCTAATAATATATAACATTTGTAAGTGATTCTCATTTCCTAATGCGTCACTTGCATGCAAGTCCTTTACCTACTTCCCTAACTCAGTGACTTAGGAAAGCAAATATTGCTTAGCCCATTTTATGAATGCTCCTATAGAGGACAGAGAAATTAGGGACTTTTCCACCTTGTTCACTTGTAACCAAGTCAAAAAAGCAGACCCTGCCCCTTCACCCGAATGTGTCCCTCAACTTTGCTTCACTTTCCTTAGCCTTGTGCTTCGTTTCCTGAGTACACGTAATATTGTTGTGGATTTATGAACTAGTATCACTGCATCACTGTATCACTGTCTTCTCGTCTCATCATCGATTTGCCTCGAGCGGGCACCAGTAACATCTCCATATGACCTGTCTCATGCAAGTAAAGTCCAAGGGCACCTGCTTGCTCCAGGAACATAAACAACCTCAAATCATTCCATCAGGTCATGGGAATAAGGTCTATAACAATTACTGGTATTTGGCATATCAAATATGACACGGGTAGCTTGCCAGGCTCTGCCGTGTGGGTAGCATACTCTTGTAGTCATCTAAAAATCCAGCATTTATTGATGAACCTTGCAGCCACGAGAGCTGGGCCGTGATAGGCTGGTCTGCTGGGTGGAGTTCTGACGAAGGGGAAGTCCAGATGTGGAAAATGGAGGCCCCTCAAGGAGTGGGGTGTCGTCTGGCTTGTTGTGAGGCTCTGCTGGGGTGGCGGGCCAGGGCTAGAACCCACCATATTACTTAAGGCCTGGATTCCTTTAGCCAATGGAGTGAACCTTCCGGGTGTTCCCTCATGGTTGCTGACAAGAGGCGGTCGGAGACCTTGAACCATGAAGTCCAAGAATGTGCCCAGGGTCCCTGCAACTGGCATGACAACAGTCCCTGCAACTTCTGATCAGGTGTCCGTGTGGAGCAATCTGGATCCGTAGAGCTGTTCTCTTCTCCCTCGTCTTCTGATCAGGTGTCCCGTGTGGAGCTCTCTGGATCCATAGAGCTGTTCTCTTCTCCTCGTCTTCTGATCAGGTGTCCTGTGGGGAGCTCTCTGGATCCCGTAAGCTGTTCTCTTCTCCTCTCGTCTTCTGATCAGGTGTCCCGTGGGGAGCTCTCTGGATCCGTAGAGCTGTTCTCTTCTCCTCGTCATCTGATCAGGTGAACTAGTATGAACTAGTAGAGGTAAAAAAAAAAACTACCAGTATGAGGCCAGAGAGTTTGTACAGAGGCTAAGATGCTTCACAGCAGCAACCCCAGTTTATCCTCAGCAACACCAACAATCCCTCTCCCCAACACAAACAAGGTAAAATAACCTTCAAGCTCAGGGCCAGGAGTAAGCCCAGAGCACCACCAGGCGTGGCCCAAATCCCTCCCCTCCAAAACAAAAAGAAACAAACAGAAAAATGCCCATTGATCCTTACTTTTTGTCTTTAAGCTTATTGCACAAAAAGGGAACCAAATCAGATCCTTACTTGGACATGATTGCTTTGTTGATATTTCTGTTTCCAAAATGAATAATTTCTCTTCTTCCTCCACTGCCACACAGAAAGCGCTAATGTGCGGAAACTTGTGACTTTTGTAACTGTCACAGAGAAGCCTCCTGGAGGACAGACCTGCTATTGATATTCTCTCCTTCTGTCGGAAACTGTCTCTGGAGATCCCTGAGCAATACAGAATCACAACAAAGACTGGAAAACAAATTGATGGAATCAGAGCTAGCTGCAGACCCGTAATACCACACTCAGTTTGGGATTGTATTTTAGTTTTGCAAATTGATGGTGGGCAGGGGAACGGGACCTCTAGTATGACTGCAGAGTGTTAAACTTTAAGTTAAAGACCGCAGAGTCGGTTTCTATACCCAAAATGGTTCTTTTTGGTGGCTTGGCTAAAAATCAGTCAATTTCTTCCTCCCACCCACTCCTCATGCCCAAAAGAGGCCTATTTTCTACATTGTAATGTTACGGAGCCAGCTCATAGGAGAATGTGGGACTTCCTTCAGAGAAAGGTTTTAATATTTTCATAAAGATCCTCTTTCTAGCTCCTCAAGCATTTGCCTTTCATTTTGTTTTATTGAATTAGGCGGCAAAGCACTAGAGCATGAAACTCTTTGTCATCTCTAACCAGGCTTACATTGACTCCACGTATCCGTATGCCACGTCTTGCTGTATTAATCTATACATCTATTCCACTGACAAAGAAATTTCTAATTTATTATGCAAAAGGTAAGCCATCTCCATACCTCATTTGCATGCAGGTACACTTAAAAATAGATTTGTTTCCTCAGACTTAGAGCTAGATTCTTCAGTGTACATTAAACCAAGGAGAAAATGAAATTATATTATGATTTTTATGGTGGATTATTCTACAACTGTGATAAAAAGCAGATCAATATTTCAGCTTTTATTTCTTTAAACATAAGCAAGTTTTATTGTAAAGACTCTACATCACTAAAAGCAAAACTCTGCACTCACACAAGAGCATGCACTTGCTAGGCACACACACACACACACACACACCCTCAAAAATGTAAATCACACTATTAATTCACCACCTGCTACTCATTTGGGACAGATTGCCCCCAGCGAAGCAGAGGATTGGCTAAGGTGGTGAAAGGTTTTATGTAAGTCGCCAAAAAATTATTCTGCTCCTCAGTGTTATTCTTCCCAATATTAATGAGAAGCATGCACAAAATAGGCAATTAAATAATCGAGAATTTCAATAAGACTTTAGCTATTGTTTATAACATATTGTCAGCTTAACTTTTCTTTAATGTTCTTGCATTTGAATCAATATAATTACTTAATATATATTGAAGGTCCTCTCAGCCACAGAATGTTTTTAAGTTACTTTCATGGATTGTTCCATGCTCTCTTGTTCAATCTTCTCTCAAACCCTCTCTCTTGCTTGCTCTCTCTCTCTCTCTCTCTCTCTCTCTCTCTCTCTCTCTCTCTCTCACTCTGGCTCTCTTTATTTCTCAACCTCAGAGGTATAAAAGCATGAGTCTCCAATTATAGATAGCATTGCTTACATTTTACACATAATTAAATTGTTCCTGCTCTTTGCAATTGTGTTCCATCTCACAGTTTGATTTATTTAATTGGCCGCACATCTTAAGGGGGTTCTGTTCAACATTTGCTATTTTATAGATCCCTTGAGTCTTCGCTGCTGACAAGGATGCTGCCATCTCTGTGTCTGGTTTATAGTCAAATGCATATTCATGGCTACTTGTTTTTATCTGGAATGGAAATTTGATGAAGAAAGTTCTCAGATTTTACAAAACATTCACCATAAAATAACTCCCTGTGCCAAAATTGTGCTCAAATCTTTAAGGTCATTCTGAAAAGAGTTGAATAGAGTATGAATTTTCTACATCCCTATATTTGTTGAATATAAAAATCAATAATACCACCACTCTGCACATTTATCTAACATAATAATCAATACTAATACCTTTTCTGATATTTTACTTAATATAATAATCTATAACAATACTGTTTGTTTATTTGATTTCATTGACTAAGAAGATACCAAATCCACATACTTATCCATTCGGTACACTTAGACTGAGAACTGAGCCACCCACTGCTATTATCTTCTTTCTTTTTCCCACTTCCACTCTCTAGACTTAATCAGAGACCTTCCCTCTTTGTTGTGGAAGATAATGGCCAGTAAAATCATAGAAATGAATTTATGGTGAGTTGGCTAGAATTGGTTGAACCTCTCTCTACATTACTCTCAAAGGAAACAAATATGATAAAATTCACTTCAATTTTTGCCAGAGTAAAACTAATGCCACAACAGGTAAATTCCAGGTCTAGTAGCTTCATACATGATACATTTTTAAGTTTTTTTGCTAGTCATCTAATATTGTAGTTATTTCTGGTCTATGAGATACTCTCATATAAGCAGAGCCCTAGGTTTATTCCATAGTAAAGGTCTATCTGCAGGTAGGTTAAATAGAGACGGGACCAATTTGACAATAATAATTGTAAATGGCAATGCTAGACTTAAACTGAGTATTGACAGTAGATAAAGGGGTATACATGATAATCTGTCAGAGTCTTTATTGCAAACCACAATGTACAGAAGGAAAGAAATAGAGAGGGAGAGAGAGAGAGAGAGAGAGAGAGAGAGAGAGAGAGACTGCCATAGAGGCAAATTAAAGGGTAGGTTGGATGGGGGGAGGGAAACTGGGGACACTGGTACTGGAAAATACACACTGGTGGAGGGATGGGTGCTGGAATACTGTACAACTGAAATTCAATCATGAACAGCTTTGTAATAGTCTAGCTCACATGACTCAATAAAAATGAAATAAATTTTAGTATTAAATAAATAAAAATTAATAAATAATGATCTTTCTACTCCTAGAATATAACAAGCGTTTGCATTCAGTCAGGAAAATAAAGCATGGGAAATCATGTGTAGAGTGTTCAGAAAAGGCAGACCTCGTACTTGTACATATTGCTTCTTCCTATACTTTTTTGGCTAGAACTCAGTCTACCTCCAACTTCAAGGCAAGGTGAACGATGAACATAGTCTAGTCCATGAAGAAAGAATAGAATCTGGTCCATAGTTATCCACTCTTTGCCATATCAAATTTTGGAATTATTCATAATTCAAGAAAGTAAAGAAGAAGAGAAAATGAGAAGCTGAAGATATAGTACACTGGATAGGGTGCTTAAAGACTTGGGTTCAAACATCTACAATGCATTTGGTCTTCCAAGCACTACAAGGAATAATTCCTGAGTACAGAGCCAGGAGCAAGCCCACCGTCCTTGAACACAAAGATGATATTAAGCCCTGAGCACTGCTAGGTGTGGACAAAAATAAAGAAAAACAAAAGTTGAAAGTTCTAAGAGCCCTTGAGAACATTTTTTATTTTGGCCTAAAATATGGTTCCTGGTACCATCACGTTTCATAGGGGAAAGGTATGGTAATACTTTAGATAATCATTGTCCATTTTAATACATCAACTTAATAATAATAATATCAGTGTTGGGGTTGTAAAGATAGTACAGCAGTTAGGAGTTTACCTTGCAGGAGCCCTACCCAGGTTCCATGCCAGACATCCCATATAGTCTCCCAAAAAACTGCCAAGAGTAATTTCTGAGTGTAGATCCAGGAGTAATGCCTGAGCATTGCCGGGTGGGGTCCAAAAAATTTAAAAATAATATTAACAAGAATAATTGCGTCTATTCCACTAAGAAATTACTAAATGACTAAAAGTTCACCTACTTTAACACATTCTGCATCATTAAAAATAGTTTTCAGAGGGCAAGTGCTGTTAGAGGGTCAGTATAGTGCAGCATAGGGTGTTTGCCTTGCAGGCAATCAACCTGGACTCGGTCCCCAGGACTCAATATAGTTCCCGAGGTCTGGCAGGAGGAATACCAGAGCAAAAATGAGGACTAATCCCTGAGCACCAACAGTTATGACAAAAACAAAAAGAATAATAACAATGATAATAATATTCTGAGTTAACCCATCATTGTTGCCTCAAAGAGTCATTTCTGTTGAACACAGTTGTTAAAAACTTAACTTTGCTATCTTATTTGGTTCTTTTGAGAGACTAAATTGCATCACACAAAGACAGTCATTTAGTCTGAAAAGAAAACATTTAGATTATAGATCATGTTCACATTCAAGAATTGTTATTGGTCCATTAAACAGCAACACTGCAGTGGGGTTCATATTTTTATTTGCTTCATTACTTAAAACTAAGTGATTAGTTATATCGCAGTGGTTAAGCATTCTACAATTTACATTGTTGATGATAAAATTTAGTTTTGTATCAGCTCATTGATAATTTCTATTTATTTAATAATGATTAAGTGATATATAATGGCTTAACTGAATTTTTTCCTTTGATCAAGTTTTTTTACAAGGAAATTTGGAAGAAATCCAGTGAAGAGGGACCTTTATTAGTAGATATTTAATGGGTTTATTAGTAATAACAATTCCAAACAATAAAACAGAATTTTTCTTTCTTATGATTCTTAGCATTGCTGGTTGTAAGTGGAAATATTCCACAACAACTTCCCTCTAAGACCTAGAAGAGCAGAATAGCCTCTAGCTGGGACAACACAGAGAGAGAAAGAAAGAGAGGAAGGAAGGAAGGAAGGAAGGAAGGAAGGAAGGAAGGAAGGAAGGAAGGAAGGAAGGAAGGAAGGAAGGAAGGAAGGAAGGAAGGAAGGAAGGAAGGAAGGAAGGAAGGAAGGAAGGAAGGAAGGAAGGAAGGAAGGGAAGGAAGGAAGGAAGGAAGGAAGGAAGGAAGGAAGGAAGGAAGGAAGAAAGAAAGAAAGAAAGAAAGAAAGAAAGAAAGAAAGAAAGAAAGAAAGAAAGAAAGAAAGAAAGAAAGAAAGAAAGAAAGAAAGAAAGAAAGAAAGAAAGAGGGGAAGGAAGAGGGGAAGGAAGAGGGGAAGGAAGGAAGGAAGAAAGAGGAAGGAAGGAAGGAAGGAAGAAAAGAAAGGAAGAAAAGGAAGAAAGAAAGAAAGGAAGAAAGAAAGGAAGAAAGAAAGAAAGAAAGAAAGAAAGAAAGAAAGAAAGAAAGAAAGAAAGAAAGAAAGAAAAAGAAAGAAAGAAAGAAAGAAAGAAAGAAAGAAAGAAGAAAAGAAAGAAAGAAAGAAAGAAAGAAAGAAAGAAAGAAAGAGAGAGAGAGAGAGAGAGAGAGAGAGAGAGAGAAAGAAAGAAAGAAAGAAAGAAAGAAAGAAAGAAAGAAAGAAAGAAAGAAAGAAAGAAAGAAAGAAAGAAAGAAAGAAAGAAAGAAAGAAAGAAAGAAAGAAAGAAAGAAAGAAAGAAAAGAAAGAAGGGGAAGGAAGAGGGGAAGGAAGGAAGGAAGAAAGAGGAAGGAAGGAAGGAAGGAAGGAAGAAAGGAAGGAAGGAAGAAAGAAAGAAAGAAAGAAAGAGAAAGAAAGAAAGAAAGAAAGAAAGAAAGAAAGAAAGAGAAAGAAAGAAAGAAAGAAAGAAAGAAAGAAAGAAAGAAAGAAAGAAAGAAAGAAAGAAAGAAAGAAAGAAAGAAAGAAAGAGAAAGGAAGAAAGAGAGAGAGGAAGGAAGGAAGGAAAAAAAGGAAGGAAGGAAGGAAGGAAGGGAAGGAAGGAAGAAAGGAAGGAAGGAAGGAAGAAGGGAAGGGAAGGAAGGAAGGAAGGAAGGAAAAAGGAAGGAAGGGGAAGGAAGGAAGAAAGAAAGAAAGAAAGAAAGAAAGAAAGAAAGAAAGAAAGAAAGAAAGAAAGAAAGAAAGAAAGAAAGAAAGAAAAGAAAGAAAGAAAGAAAGAAAGAAAGAAAGAAAGAAAGAAAGAAAGAAAGAAAGAAAGAAAGAAAGAAAAGAAGAAAGAAAGAAAGAAAGAAAGAAAGAAAGAAAGAAAGAAAGAAAGAAAGAAAGAAAGAAAGAAAGAAAGAAAGAAAGGAGAAAGAAGAGAAAGAGAAAGAAAGAAAATGAGAGAAAGAAAGAAAAAAGAGAGAGAAAGAAAGAAAGAAGAGAAACAGGATATGGTTGTGAGGAGTTTCTTTTTTAAGCTTCTCTTACAAGTACCCACACATCACCACTGCTGTTCTTTTATTGGTCACAAGTCATATGACTGCACCTGCCTCAACAAAATAGAAAATGTATAATCTTCCTAATGGAAAAGAGACCAAGGGGGAGGCATTCCCAAATATATGGAACTTAGTCAGACAATGCACCACAATGATCATGCCAACATCTTTTAATCAGGTGAGAAAAGGTAGAAAAACGGGCTCCTAGGGATAGTGGTGGATAGATGTTGGCACCCCATTGGCTGCCTGGCACACTTATACAGTATGCCTAAAACATTCATATTATTGCGAATATGTTTGCCACAATTAATAGTATATAAAGTGAGAAGAGAATCATGTAATATGCTATTTTCTCCCAATGTAAAATTTACCATTTCTTATTGAAGGGAGAAAAATAGCTCATTTAAGAAAACATTACAAATTGACTCATCAATTTGAAATACTACATAATGTGACAAAGAATGAAAAAATACTATTCTCACCTGAAAGACAAATTTTGGTTTCAGATTACAAAAATTAAATCATCTTCTTAATTTCTACTCAACCAAAAATGAGAGACAGTAGAAAGTCTAATATAATCTATAACTGCAAGGGACATGAGCTTCTGTGAAAAGAATTTTTTTTAAAAAAGACATTTCAGAGGAGCAAGTTTACATTTCAACAGTATTTTGCACTGGAGAATAAGTTTGGGAGGCAGAGACTAAAAAAGTAAGGCTTAAAATTTTGACAATTTAATACCACTAAAATCAATTGATGCCTCAGGCATCCTTATAATTTATACTTCAGAAATATTGCAAGCTTTTAGAAAACTAGGAGGATTCATTTTAAGTCTTAAAATTACTTTAGTACTATGACAATATTAAGCAGCTCCCAAATTCTAGAATACATTGTCAAAATTTGAGTCAAATCATTTTTATGCAAGGAACTTTTACCACAGCAGTTTCTGATGAGATTATTATCACAAGGTCACAAATTAGAAGTCATAACCTTGACTTGCTTAAATGTTAATAATGCTTCATTATAAGTAGCTTTGTAAAATTGTGACCACCATGACCCTCTCTCTTTTACAACTATATGATACACCCAAAATTAAATCAACATGAGCCCAAGAGGTTTTCCTAATGATTCGATTGAGAAGAATAAACATAAACTTTTAGCACTGTAATCACAATAAAGATCAGAAATTAAAATAAGTTCAAATGGGTAGCTCACCCTCAGCACATTTATTCAATAAACTTTGTTTAAATCCCATTAATAAAAATTCAGCTCATTCTTGTAAGAAATTGAACATCAACTACATCAGCCTTTTTCCAGAGTTCATTCTATAAAATGATAATTCTGTAGAATTTGATGGATGATGATCTGATAAACAGATTCCATCATCAGATAAGTTTTAGAAACCCTGAGTTAAACAAAATAAGTTTATTTACTGATAACTTCTCAAGGCAATTGAAAGACCAGTTTCCATCAAGAATTTCCAAAATTTAACAGCAGCATGCAGTACTTCCCAATTTGTTTTGTCCATTAATTCATTTCTGTTTTTGAGGTCTTCCTGACAGTTGTTCCTTAGATCTCACTTATAAAGCTGAGTTAGGGTATATGTTGCTCCATATGTTTACATTAAATTATTACTTTAACTCTATCTAGATTCAGTGCTTTGGTTACATTTTTTCTAAATAAACTATTCCAGTTAGAAGGGCAATAACTAATTAGACAGTAATAACCATCATAAGACTGATTTATCCAGGAAGCCATAGATTTCCTTATTCCCCCATTACCTAAAGACCAGAACTGTTAAAGAACTATTTGACACTGTGATTAATCGCTCCATTATCACAAATTTATGAACAGAGGGTAAAGGGAGAAGGAATAATTAATCAGTGAATGTTTTCATTATCCGTAACCTATTTTATCATCTTATCATAAAAACCCGGTCAATGCAAACTTAATCTTAGAGGTCTCATCAATGACACTGAAATAACGCATATGAAAATGACAAGAAGCAGACATTTTCCCAGAAAATAAATCTAGTTGAAGCAGGTACTACTCACACTTGGTAAGAAGGGTCAATATTGATTTCAAGAGACAAAGGATTGAAATACTCATAGTGAAAAATATGTAAGTCAGCTGGGACTCAACATCCCTCTTAGCTCAATTGCAAAGAAGAAAACGATGCATCTTCTTTACCAGTGGGAGATATAGTGAAAAAGGAAAGGAGATATCATGTCTCTAGTTAATGATATTAAGGAATTATCAAGGCCTGTTGGCCACCAAATTAAAAACCTTCTTAGTGAGGCTTAGCCTAAGCACCCCATTAATATGCACCCTATCTCTTCCTCCACCACCCCTCACTTTACCCCTGGAATTTGCACTCATCTTAGTCTACATTTTTCTTATTATAATCTAACACGGTATATAATTTCCTTTTTATGATGTCTGTTTCCTCTACTAATTTAAACTATACAATGATATATAGCATTTGTGAAGTTAATGGGGAATTGATTTTTTTTAACTAAGGAAAAATAGATGTTACTGGAATTTCAGTATTGAGAAAAATAACATAAAAACCAACTAAACTCAACAACAACAACAAAAAGAACACAGAAGTCAACTAACAACTTAGTAAAGACTGTTTACTATAAGACAAGGGACTTAACAACACCGTGATGTGATATAACAATTTCCAAATAAAAAAAATAGATTTTTATGCTTATTGATTTTTTTTTGCTTTTTTGGGTCACACCCGGCAATGCTCAGGGGTTACTCCCTGGCTCTGCACTCAGTAATTACTCCTGGCAGTGCTCGGGGGACCATATGGGATGCGGGATCAAACCCAGGCCAGCCGCATGCAAGGCAAAAGCCCTACCCGCTGGGCTATCGCTACGGCCCCACTTATTGATTTTTATATTGGAGCCTTGTTAACTAATCAATTTCAATTCTAGAATTATGCCAATAGTTGTGGCTTTTGTCCACAATAAAATAAATTTATTATTTTTTAAATAAAAACAGATGTTCAGAACATTGGCCTCAGGAAAGTTTTCCTGTCGCTATCTAGGATTTGAGAACTTCTTAGAAAGTTCATACAAACAGTTCCTGCCTTTGCCTGCAAATGCCCCCGTGTGGGAGTTAACCGAGATTTCCCCACTCTACCCAGTCTACTTACCAATGCTAAGACTATTGTCTACCATTACATTTGCCTTCCCATTAATTACCTTCTTTAATTAAAAAGAGGTAGGAAGAGAAGAAGGGCAAAAGTTCCACTTCTGACAGTCTTCTCTAATCACCTATTAAAAAAAACATAATGGGAGAGGTCAGAGAAGTAATATAATAAATAAGGTGCTTGACTTATACATGGCTGACTTGAATTCAATCCTTAGCAACCCAAAACGGTTCCCTGAGCCCACTAGTTGTGATCCCTGAGTACCACTTAGTGTGAACCAAAATCCAAAATAAAATAATATGAAAACCTATGCCAGAGGGGCAAGATGTTTACCTTGCACACAGCCAACCCAGGATCAATCCCTAGCACCCCATATGGTCTCCTCAGCACCACCAGGATCTCTGAATGCAGATCCACCACCAGGATCTCTGAATGCAAATCCACGAATGAACTGCCAGGTATGATTTTTTTTTAAAAAACGTAATAATAATGATGAAGTCAAAACCTTCTCATTAGATTTCTTACATCTAGACCTGCTTCAGTATATTGTGACTACAGCAGTTCAAGTAAGCCATTGAAACATAGGTCAGATGAACATACCTGAACAATCGGAGCAAAGACAGGCTCAAAATAAAAGCTGGAAAACAATCCTTCACTCAAACAACCCATCCAAAAAGGCTGGGGTAGCCATACTGGTATCCGACAACATAGACTTCAGGCTGAAGAAGGTCAGAAGGGAAAGCGAAGGTCACTTCTTAATAGTCAAGGGATGCATATTTCAGGAAGAAATCACGCTTATTAAACATATATGCACCCAACGAGGGGCCAGCAAAATACCTAAAACAACTACTAATAGACTTCAAAGAAGACACTGACAGCAACACAATTGTAGTTGGAGACTTCCAACACTGCTCTATCAACCCTGGACAGATCAACAAGATTGAAACTTAACAAGGAAATACTGGCCCTAAAACAAGAGGTGGAAGAAAGAGGGCTGGTAGACATATACAGGGCATTTCATCCCCAAAAAAGCTGAATACACTTTCTTCTCCAGTGCACATGGAACATACTCCAAAATAGATCAAATGCTGAGCCATAAATCATACCTCCATGAAATCAAGAAGATAGAAATTGTGCCAACTATTTTTTCAGACCATGAGGCACTGAAAATAGAAGTTAATTATACACAAAAATGGAAACCAATACCAAGTACCTGGAAACTAAACAGCTCACTGCTGAACAACCAGCAAGTCATAAAAGAAATCAAAGTGGAAATCCAAAGATTCCTGGAAACAAATGAGACTGAAGACACGAATTACCAGAACTTGTGGGATACAGAAAAAAGCAGTGTTAAGAGGCAAGTCCATAGCTCTTCAAGCATGCATCAGAAAGAAGAAAAGGCCATCACAGTCTGACTTCCCAACTTAAGATCTTAGAGAGTGATCAACAAAAAGGAGCCCAAACCCAAGCAGAAAGAAAGAAATAATAAAACTTAGAGCAGAAATCAATGAGATGGATTGTCAAAAAACTATCCAGAAGATCAACGAAACCAAAAGCTGGTTCTTTGAAAAAATAAACAAGATTGACAAACCACTTGCAAGACTTGTAAGAAAAGGAAAAGAGAGAACCCAAATAAATAGAATCAGAAATGAAAACGGGGACATCACAACAGAAAACATAGAAATTCAAAAGATCATCAGAGATTACTATGAGAGCCTGTATGCCACGAAACAAGAGAACCTAGAAGAAATGGAAAAATTCCTGAATTCCTACAGCCTCCCAAGTCTGCAACAAGAAGATTTGGAATACCTCAACAAACCTATCTCTATCAAGGAGATAGAATCGGTAATCAAAAAGTCTCCCCAAACACAAAAGCCCAGGTCCAGATGGATTCACCAGTGAATTCTACAAAACCTTTAAAGAGGACCTACTCCCAATTCTCTTTAAACACTTCCGGCAAATTGAAGAAACAGAAACACTCCCAAATAGCTTTTTATGAGGCACATATCACCCTGATAGCCAAAGCAGACAGAGATGTCACAAAAAAAAGGAAAACTATAGACCAATCTCCCTGATGAATACAGATGCTAAGATCTTCAACAAAATACTAGCAAATAGAATCCAAAGAGTCATCAAAAAGATTATACACCATGACCAAGTGGGATTCATCCCGGGAATGCAAGGAGGGTTCAACATCCGCAAGTCAATCAACATAATACATCATATCAACAAAAAGAAAAATAAAAACCATATGATCATATCAATAGATGCAGAGAAGGCATTTGACAAGATTCAACACCCATTTATGATAAAAGCTCTCCGTAAAAATGGGGATTGAAGGAATCTTCAACAAGATAATCCAGGCCATCACCACAAGCCCACAGTGAGCATCACCCTCAATGGGGAAAAACTGAGAGCCTTCCCCTTAAGATCAGGGACAAGACAAGGCTGCCCATTCTTACCACTCCTATTCAATATAGTACTGGAACTACTTGCCATAGCAATCAGGGAAGAAAAAGACATTAAGGGCATCCGGATAGGAAGGGAGGAAGCCAAGTTGTCACTATTTGTAGATGACATGATATTATACCTGGAAAACCCAAAACTCTCTACCAAGAGGTTCCTAGAAATAATACATTCCTATAGTATAGTGGCAGGGTACAAAATCAATACCCAAAAGTCAATGGCCTTCCTATATGCAAACAGCGAAAGAGAAGAAAGGGACATTAAAGAAACTATTCTATTCACAATTGGGCCACAGAAAATCAAATAGCTAGGAATCAGCCTGACAAAGAATGTAAAGGATCTCTACAAAGAAAACTACAAAACGTTATTTCAGGAAATAAAAGAAGACCTGAGGAAATGGAGACACATTCCCTGCTCATGGATTGGCAGGATTAACATTATCAAAATAGTAATACTCCCTGGAGCTTTATACAGATTCAATGCGGTCCCTATAAAGATACCCATGATGTTCTTCAAAGAAATTGAACAAACACTCCTGAAATTTGTATGGAATAATAAAACCCCACGAATAGCTAAAGTAATCCTTGGGAAAAAGAAGATGGGAGGTATCACTTTCCCCCCAACCTCAAGCTCTACTACAGAGCAGTTGTAATTAAGACAGTGTGGCATTGGTATAGGGACAGACCCATAGACCTATGGAATAGAACTGAATATCCTGAAACACACTCTCAAATATACAGCCACTTAGTCTTTGATAAAGGAGCAAACAATATTAAGTGGAGCAAAGAAAGCCTCTTTTACAGATGGTGCTGGGAAAACTGGGCAGCTAGTGTAAAAACATGAACTTAGACCTCCTTCTAACGCCATGCACAAAAAGTCAGATCAAAATGGATTATAGATCTCAACATCAGACATGAATCTATAAGGTACATCGAAGAAAACATAGGAGAAACGCTCTACGACATCGAAACTAAAAGTATTTTTAAAGACAACACACCACTGACCAAGCAAATGGAAGCAAAGATAAACAAATGGAACTATATAAAATTGAAAAGCTTCTGCACCTCAAAAGAAATGGTGGCCAAGATACAAAGACAATCCACAGAGTGGGAAAGGATATTCACCCAATACCCATCTGACAAGGGGTTAATATCCAGGATATATCAGGCACTGGTAGCACTCCACAAGAAAAAAAACAGCCAACCCCATCAAAAAAATGGGAGAAGAAATGAACAGAAACTTCCAAAAAAGAAGAAATTCGAATGGCCAAAAGGCATATGAAAAAGTGTTCTTCATCTTTAATCATCAGGGAGATGCAATTCAAAACAACAATGAGGTACCATCTCACACCACAGAGACTGTCACACATCCAAAACAGCAAGAACAACCAGTGCTGGCGTGGATGTGGGAAAAAGGGACTCTCATCCACTGTTGGTGGGAGTGCCTACTGGTCCAGCCCTTTTGGAAAACAATATGGGCATTCCTCTGAAAACTAGATATTGAGCTCCCATTTGATCCAGCAATAGCACTCCTGGGAATATACCCGAGATACCAAAAAACACATCGCAGAAACGGAAATGGTAATGGCAGATTAAAACTCACCATTGAATATACACAAAGAGACTTAAGTGATAAACTCTAAATATCTGCAGGGCTAGCGACAATGTGTAAAAAGAAGAGGGATAGAGATGCAGAGAGAGAGACAGAGAGAGAAAGAGAGGAAACTGGGGTACCTGCTATTGAGGCAGCCTGGGGGTGGGTGGGAGGCGGTGGGGTACATTGGTGGTGGAAATGGGGCACTGGTGGAGGGATGGGAGCTGGAATACTGTATTACCAAGAACCAATTATGAACACCTTTGTAATTGTATGTCTCACGGTGGTATAATAAAGAATTTTAAAAAAACATAATAATAATGATGATGTCAAAACCTTCTCATTAGATTTCTTGCATCTAGACCTGCTTCAGTATATTGTGACTACAGCAGTTCAAGTAAGCCATTGAAACATAGGTCAGATCACACATTTCTTATTAAATAAAAAGTAAATAAAACAAGGTCTTCACAATGGTCTACAAGACCCTTTAATGATTTAGCCTTACAGTTCCTCTCAGAGCTCATTTATAATAACTATCCTCATTCCCTGATGCCACTCTAATTGCCTCATCTTTTTTTCAAATATGTCCTACACTAGGACCTTTCCACTAGCTCTTTCTTTGACTGTAACTGCTCTCCTCTCAGCTGACAGCTGAGGTGGCTCATAGCATCACCTCCTTCAAAGGGGTTGCCAAAGGGTCCCCTGATAATGAAGACCTCCCTGATCATCACATTGAGCACTCAGTCTTGCCCCCACTTCTCCTCACTATGAACCCTCCTCTTACAGACTCATCACTCTTCTTATTTCTCACATAGCTCCCATAAATTGCATATTTCAATGTTTATTGTCTGTACTCCCAAACTGGAAATTTTTCAAATTTAAACAAGTTCTTTCACTGTCTTCCCGTTCATCATCAATTTGCTCGAGCAGGCACCAGTAACATCTCCATATGACCTGTCTCATGCAAGTAGAGCCCAAGGACACCTGCTTGCTCCAGGAACATAAAGAACCTCAAACCATTCCATCAGGTCATGGGAATGAGGTCTATAATTGTTACTGGTATCTGGCATATCAAATACGACACGGGTAGCTTGCCAGGCTCTGCCGTGTGGGTAGCATACATTTGTGGTCATCTCAAAATCCAGCATTTATTGATGAACCACGCGGCCTGTGATAGGCTGGTCTGCTGGGTGGAGTTCTGACGAGGGGGAAGTCCGATGTGCAAAATGGAGGTCCTCATGGAGTGGTAAGTCATCTGGCTTGTTGTGAGGCTCTGTTGGGGTGGCGGGCCAGGGCTAGAACCTGCCATCCCTCCGGGCACCTCATGAGCAGCTGGGCACAGTGAGAGCCAGTAGCAGCTCTGCCCCATGTCTGTCTCTAGATCAGCATACCTGGGCCGGATTAAAAAAAGACTGCAGCAGGGTGGATCTCAATGAGCCAGGCTATGATAGGCTGGTCTGCTGGGTGGAGTCTGACGAGGGAGAAGTCCAGATGTGGAAAATGGAGGTCCTCATGGAGTGGGGGTGGTCGTCTGGATTGTTGTGAGGCTCTGCTGGGGTGGCAGGCCAGGGCTAGAACCTGCCATCCCTCCTGGGCACCTCATGAGAGCTGGGCACAGTGAGAGCCAGTAGCAGCTCTGCCCCATGTCTGTCTCTGGATCAGCATACCTGGTCCAGATTAAAAAAGATTGCAGCAGGGTGGATCTCGGTGATCCGGGCTGTGATAGGCTGGTCTGCTGGGTGGAGTTCTGACGAGGGGAAGTCTGGATGTGGAAAATGGAGGTCCTCATGGAGTGGGGGGGCGTCAAACAAGTTCTTTAGAACAGAAAATTTTTGCATTTTTTTCTTCACATTTTTATCCCTGAGATTTAGAATAATAACATATGGTGAGTGTTCAACAAATAGCTCTTGAATGAGTAAAATATGGCTAAAATATTGTATCTGGGTTACACAGGTAGGATTTGAAGCCCAGTTGTACTATTTATTGAGACTGTACCATCTCTATTAAACTTCTAAGAACCGCATTTTCTCATCTATAAAATGAGTGTAATACTGACTGCAATCTCTATCAAAAGTTTTCTGACCCCCAATTTTTTTCATCTATAAAATGATGTAGTACTAACAGAGTATACAATCAACAGATAGAGATTATTGTTATGCAGCATAGAGGCTTCTAGAAATAGAATATGGTATCAAATTACTGAGTATATGTTCTGAGGAAGAGGGATGAAAAAAAATCCCTATTAATTGGATAAAAAAACTAGAGACCGTAGACACTTTCATGCACCTCTGAGATGTTACATTTAAAACCAACAAGAACGAAGAATTGAAATGGGAATTAAATTGAAGTGATCTACTATATAGTGGATTTGATCAATAATGTAGATAACAATCACTTAAGGTATCCAATGGTGGAGGGGAAGGTGTCCAACAAGTGTGATGTTTTGAAAGCGAACCTGTTACTGCAGTGATAGCATAAGACATTGTTGATGTGCATTATTAATTTTGCTCTTAACACTCCAGGACCAATAGCTCAATATCTCAAGACACTTCAGGTTGTCTCCATTTCATGCATTCTAGAATGTCATAACTGCCTTTGCCCTTGCTGTTCTTTACTGTCTACTAGTTAGACTGGCCTTGGCAACAAGAAAAGTCCCTATTCATATGGATGTAATGTGCTGCTGAGTCTGAGAATTTTATTCCCTATTGATGTTCCTGTTGTATGATCAAAATCACTTTCATATAGAAAAAAACGTGAGATTCCAACTTATTGTATCAGTTAGAAAATGTATTCAGCTATGACCATCAAGACATGAAAGCCAGAACTTAAGTGATTAGGAACAGTATTTGACAAGTGACATTATGACTCCATGACCTCATCCTGAATCCTCTCTCTCTCTCTCTCTCTCTCTCTCTCTCTCTCTCTCTCTCTCTCTCTCTCTCTCCCTCCCCCTCCCCCCCCCGCCTTCTATGTGTGGTCTTTTACCTCAAGGCTGCCTCATATTTACAAAGTGACTACAGTAACTGGAAAAAAAAAGCCAGAATTTTTTTCATTCCAGGTAGGAAGAAATGGAAAGCCAAAGAACAAAGCGAGCACACTAGATAACCCATTTCCCCTTTTAATGGAACTTTTACCATAAAACCTACCCAATCACTCCTCTTTACATCTCACTGGCTAAAATTTGGTTTTGTACCCCTTCCCATATTTCAGCAAGGCAAGAAAATCTAGCATATTTTGGCTAAACTAAATGCTGCTCCAACAAATCACAGTTCTATATTTATAAAGGAGGAAAGGGTGGCAAATATTAAATAGGTATCTAGCAATCTTTTGTCCAAATAGATCATTATTTCTGCAATAGAGAAGGGAACTGAAATAGATTACTGCCTTAGCTTGCTAATGACTTTCTAGTTACCTTTGCACTAACCTGGAAATGAAAATATTTCCTTCAATTCCCCATTCAGAAGTTTCTAAAAAATTATCTTCTTAAAAGAGAACTCTTAATTTGGTTTCTACTTCACCTCACCAGGACTCCGGTGCACTTTTTGACCAGGTTTCCATTTGACTGGCTAGAGAGATGACACCAATGACTTCTCACTGGGTTGTATAGGAAGAAGCATTTATTAGGACCATACTTGCTGCTGTACTATTCATGGATCAGTCACCCTTGTGCAAACAAGAAAATTATCTGCCTCCTAACCTATGCATCTGCCTTAGTACATATAGTAGAAGTGTACTTTGAGAGTCATATTTGCTTTTTATTTAGGAAATGCTCTAAAGAATCTTTCACACACCCATTACCTCATACAGGTCACCAGAGAAGAATTTGGGTATGTTTTACCCTAAACAACAACTTCTGTAGGCACTACTTCAAGAAATAATTTACTAAATGATTCTACCTTCACCCGAGTCTCCCAGTTTCAGAAACTACCCCACTTACTAGAGGCAGTGGCCCCACTTACTAGAGGCAGTGGCCTAGCCACAGAGATGCGGCTGCAAAAAATATTCTAGAATTCTCGTTGTGGCTAATTATTTCTATTACTGCTAAATGAATGGGAAAGAATATCAGGAATTTGTTTTAAAGACCAAGTGTGTAGTCATTTGGGTCTGAGTCAGGTAGAAAAGATATGGTCCCACATTCCTCCAGTATTGCTTTATTTTATTCTTTCTTCCAAGCCAGTGCCTCTCTTTTGTTCTCTAAAAAAGAACCTGTTTCCACCTCGAACAAGATAAGCTTTCCCTTGCTAACGGCTTGAATTTTTCCCTCTTCATGCAAATGGCTCCATGGCACTCTGGATTTGTCTGATATTATCTGTTCTGGCCACACCCGTGGTAAAAGGAAGACAGCAGGTATCTGGTGGTGTCAGATGAGAAGGCACCACAGGGCTGGTGAACATGAGGTTCTCCCTCCCTAGGAAGGAATGAACTAGGTGCTGGACCTGGAAGGAGCCATTATAACAAATGACATGGGTCTCTGTGGACAGAGCATAGCCCAGCACCTCAACTGGGCATGTGGACAATTCCGGAGATGGCATGTCCTCACATAGGCTTGTCACCTCCACTGAGAACTCTTGCAAAGAAAGGGGAATAGCCCTTCATCAGGATATGCTGATGAAAGGTGAATAGCCCTTCATCTGGATATGCTGATGATTCGTGCTGACAGCTAAATGCCTGGTGGCTTTGTGAAAACCCTATGGCATGAAGTTTTCTCCCCTGTGGTCTGCTGGCCTATTGCTGCTAAACTGAAGCCAAAGGAACTAGGAGTTACTAAGAGATAGTCACATTGCTGCAGGAAGAATTTACACAATTGGCACCCTCAGGCAAGGAGTTCTGAATCTGTCAGTATTCAAGATTGTGTAATTTTTCAACCATTTCTTCATTTTAGCCCTTATGGAGTAGTCTCCTCTCTACACTTTTGAGAGTAGGCTTTTATAGCCAATTCTGAAGGCAAAGAGGTGTGGGTTCCAGGGCTTACCCAGGGGCAAAGCTGAGAAGAATTAAAATTGGCAGAAATGGTGGTCGTCCCTTCCCCCCTCCATCTTGTCGGACCTGGTGGCCCCTGCCGGCGAGCTGCCCACGGGCCAGCACAGGGCCTCACGGAAGGCTGGGGAGGCTGGCGCTCGGCCTGCGCCGGGCCTAGCTGACCATGGAACCCCGAGGAGGGCAGATGGGTTTTGAGAGTGGGCCCGTCGCCTCTGAGGGGTCCCGGAAGCAGCCGGATGTGACTCGCCCACCACACTAGACACCATTTTTGCTGTCCGGACGCTGCGAAACGGCCTCAGACCAGATCAACAGAGCAAAGGCAGTTCGAGCCCAGGTAGGCGGCTCCAAGAGGCGGGAATCACCGGGAAGTCGTCAGTGGAGGCGTGGTCGTCCCTTCCCCCTCCATCTTGTCGGACCTGGTGGCCCCTGCCGGCGAGCTGCCCACGGGCCAGCACAGGGCCTCACGGAAGGCTGGGGGAGGCTGGCGCTCGGCCTGCGCCGGGCCTAGCTGACCATGGAACCCCGAGGAGGGCAGATGGGTTTTGGGGAGTGGGCCCGTCGCCTCTGAGGGGTCCCGGAAGCAGCCGGATGTGACTCGCCCACCACACTAGACACCATTTTTGCTGTCCGGACGCTGCGAAACGGCCTCAGACCAGATCAACAGAGCAAAGGCAGTTCGAGCCGCAGGTCGCAGGCCGCAAGCGCCCGCTAGGTCCACTAAAATAGTGAAACAGTAATGTCTTTTAATGCATTGCAGTCAACGAAGAGCAGGAAAGTTTGTTGGGAAGGAGATATAAAGAGGAAAGAAATGACATGCAGAACTCGCCAAGTGGTTGAGGTGCGGGAGCGGGGAGGGAGGTGGGGTCATTGGTGATGGGAGATGGGTTTGGGCAGAGGGTGCGTGTTCGAACACTGTAGAACCAAAGCTCTACCTAGCATCTTTCAATAAAAAAAAGGTGGAATCTTCCACAAACATGTGGGAATCAGTGGTTGGGTAGGACAGAGGAAGAGAACAGTGTGCTAATATTTGTCAAAAATGATAATACCAGTCTAGAACTGAGCATTGAATATAGGAAAAAGATATACATGATGATCTCTGAATGTATGTATTGCAATCCACAATGTGTAAGAGAAGAGATAAAGAATTTGCCATAGAGGCGGGCTGGGGGAGGGGAGGGAAGTGGGGACATTGGTGTTGGGAAATGGGCACTGGCGGAGGGATGGGTGCTGGAACACTGTATGACGGAAACCCAAACATGAACATCTTTGTAATTGTATATCACATGGCGGTGTAATAAAATATTAAAAAAAAAAAAAAATTGGCAGAAATGGGGCCATGGGTAGTTTCAGAATAAACAGGAAGAAGATCAGAAAGCAGTGAGCAAAGGCAATCAGGGGTATTAATAAGCTTCCCCTGACAGAGCTAGGGTTGGAAACTTAACAGTGGTTGGCACTATCGGTAAAGATCAGGATTAAGTGGCAGAGCATGAAAGTTGCCAAATGTACCCTTCCCTCCACGTCCACAGTCCAAATGGAGCAGGATTTTATAGCCTCCCACACTGTTGTCACAACTCATAACCACAGGGCCATGCACTCTAATTCATCAGCTCTTTCTCAAGAATTTAAAATAGAAGATAAACTTAGTACAGCCAGTCAGTAAAAGACACTAGGTATCTAAAGTCATAGAGAATTTGGAGGCTGGAAGGATTGGACAGTGAATAGGGTGGTTGCCCTCCATGCAGCCAACCAGTTTGATCCTCGGCATCCCATATGACCTCCCAAGCCCCAACAGGAGTGATAACTAAATTCAGAGTCAGCCACTGAGCATCACTGGGTGTGATCCAAAAACTGAAGTCATGGAGAATTGGGAGCAGAGTTGATGCTATAATCCAAAGCCATATGCAAACTTGTATCGTGGAGGATGTTTTAAAGGAAGCTGGGTTGGAAGAGAACCAAGACATGTAGAGAATAACAAAGATGAGAGACCAATTGACCACAAAGAGAAAAGAAAATGGGAGAGTTGCTGTCTGATGGTTTTCAAGTCCCCAAAAAGTCTGAGGTGATTTCTTCAGTTGGGTTCTCTGAGCTCACCTGCAGAATGTAACTAGAAACTCAGTCCTATTTGGCTCCCCATATTCAGCATAGAACCCATTTGCATAATGGGCCGGCTGTCCCAGACCCTGGGTTTTTTTGCTTTGTTGATGGTTTTTGATTCTGTTTATGTTTGCATTTTCAGGCTCCACTTGACTGTGCTCTCAGCTTCATGCTCGAGGATCACTCTTGGTAGGCTCTGGTGACCAGATGTGGTGCTGGGACTGAACACAGGTTTGCTATGTCCTACTCACTCCGACTCTGGCCCAGCCTCTTAGACTTTCAAACTGTGACTTATTCCAGCAAGTCTAAGAGAGAATGAATTATCATAAAGGTGCCATGGACTGGGTCTAGGACCAAAGGATCTTCTGAGAACGAAAACAGGACAGAGCCTGCTGCTCTGTATCAGCTTCTCTCAGCATCTTTCACAGACTCTCTGATGTGACTCGGTCCCTCTCTGTTCTCTGCTCCAAGCTCCTCTCTAGGCCAACGGCTTTTCTCTTTACCTCCACTCTGGGTAGCTTTCTTCTACTTCAAAGATTCTGCTCCCTCGTTGCTATGACTTCTTCATCACTACAGCCTGCCTTCATGGCCCTATCTCACCTCATAGCTTCTCTTTATAGATCTCTTCTGCTTCAGATCCGAAAGCAAAGTCTATTTTCTAGTTTAGCTTCAAAAGGAAGAATATGGTGAGCCTTGTTCATCTTTTGGCACCAAGTCATGAGCTGGACAGCTTCTGTCTTGACTATTTGTGGATCAAAGCTCACCCTTTATATAACCAGCTGCAGTCAGTAGGGCAGGATTCCTCAGTACAGATCACATTAATCTAAGCTGTTTTCAGAAAAGGGGATGTTGAATGCAGAAGCTTAATATGCCCACCTGTCCTTGCCATAAATGACTTTGAGATATTACCCTCTCCTGAGAAATAATTCTGTGATAAAACAACTTATCATATTATATTAACAATATGATTTTTACCTTTTGTCTTTCTGAGCAGTCTGAGCTTTCCATACACAAACACTAGCAATATTAATTTTTTATAGAACTGGATATATTATATCCACAATAGGGCTTCGTGATTCTTTGTAAATGGGGCTATTAGTTAAAAGCAAGGGCACGAAGATGTGAGGCTGCTTTAAATTGGTGTAGCGGGATACTGTGGTCAACAAGTGCTGCTGGTGGCCTCCAGGATCACACCCAAAAGTGCTCAGTCTCCAAGATTGCACCCAGCAATGCCCAGAGAGACCATGTGATCCTGGGTGTCAAACCTGACTCTGGCATGTGTCTAACTGCTATTCTACCTCCTAGCCCACGTCCTCACTTCCTAAGAGCAATTTTTGGACATAAAAAATTTGGATTATCATGACGAGACCGGTTTCCACGCCCAGGAGCCGCTGAGGGGCCCGGCATCCAGAGTCTTGCAGACGGCTCGGGAGGCGGGAGCCTGGCTCGCGCCGGGCCTCAGCTGATTATGGAACCCCCGAGGAGGGCAGATGGGCTTTGGGAGTGGGCCCGTCGCCTCCGGGGGATCCCGGAAGCAGCCAGATGGGACTCGTTCATCACACTAGCCACCATTTTCGTTGTCCAGACGCTGGGAAAATGTCCCACCCACCAGAGGACCAACAAGGCCGGTTTGAGCCCAGGTCGTGGCGGCCGCTGCGCTGCGCGGGCCACTAGGGTGGTGAAACAATGATGTTTTTTGGTACACTGCATCTCGCGAACAGCAGGAGGGTTTGCTGAAAGGGAGATATACAGAGGAAGGAGATGACATATAGAGCCCGCCGGGTGGTTGGGATTCGGGAGTGGGGAGGGAGACAGGACGTTGGTGATGGGAGATGGGTTCGGGTGGAGGGTGCATCTTGGAACCCTGTGGAGCCAGGACTCCACATGAGCATCCTTCAATTAAAAAAAAAGGAGAAAAGGTGGAATAAATAAATAAATAAATATCTGCAGGGCTAGCCACAATGTGTAAAAGTAGAGGAGAGAGATGCAGAGATAGAGAGAGAGAGAGAGGAAGCAGGGCTACCTGCTATTAAGGCAGCCTGGGGGTGAGGGAGGGGGTGGGGTACATTGGTAGTGGAAATGGGGTACTGGTGGAGGGATGGGTGCTGGAATACTGTATTACCAAGAACCAATTGCACCTTAGTAATTGTATGTCTCACGGTGGTATAATAAAGAATAAAAAAAAATTTGGATTAAAAAAATCAAACATTTTAAAGTTGGATAGTTTTTGTTATATTTTCACCAGAGATTTAACAAAATCTTCTAAACCCTACTTAGGAGGCCCCAGCCTATAAAAAAGAAGGATGTACACAAATATTTTCACATCTTATTGGTACAATCTTGATTGGTACAATCAAGAATACTGCATTAAGTATGAATAAAACAAACTTTAATCATGTATAAAACAAACATCTATCATACATCAGTAAGTTCTATGCTAGACACTATATACATAGGAGTGAACAATAAAAAAAATGGCCTCTCCTCATGGAACATGGTTGACTGTGTCATTTATCAGCCAAATCAGAACTTTTCTGAGAGTGAAGTGGGTGCTATTAATAATCAGATCAGGACAAAACTAGGAATGTGTTAAGTAAACTGCGCATATGGTGAGCACTTCCATTTATATACAGCAGCTAACATTTTAACATTCCTACGTATTTGAGCGCGAGAGCACCATATATAAGGCCTTAATTCTCCTCTCCAAGTTAATTTAAGAAATCATGAAATTATCACACTATAACACACAAGTGTTTGGGATAAGGTCTTAAACTTCCCTTAAATCTCAGCAACCTCACGATATTTTGGAAACAATCCAGAAATCTTTATCAATCAGGAAGAACATGAGGAAGAGTGAGGCAGTGATGAAGAGTATAGAAAACCCATGCTTATTGATCCCTTATCATGTGCCATTATAGGGCTGCTACTATCCATCTATCACTGTATCACTGTCTTCCCGTTCATCATCGATTTGCTCGAGCGGGCACCAGTAACATCTCTATATGACCTGTCTCATGCAAGTAAAGCCCAAGGACACCTGCTTGCTCCAGGAGCATAAAGAGCCTCAAACCATAACATCAGGTCATGGGAATAAGGTCTATAATTGTTACTGGTATTTGGCATATCAAATACAACACAGGTAGCTTGCCAGGCTCTACCGTGCGGGTAGCATACTCTTGTAGTCATCTCAAAATCCAGCATTTATTGATGAGCCAGGCTGTCATAGGCTGGTCTGCTGGGTGGAATTCTGACGACAGGGAAGTCCAGATGTGGAAAATGGAGGTCCTCATGGAGTGGAGGGTCGTCTGGCTTGTTGTGAGGCTCTGCTTGGGTGGCAGGCCAGGGCTAGAACCTGCCATCCCTCCCAGGCGCCTCATGAGCAACTGGGCACAGTGAGCGCCAGTAGCAGCTCTGCCCCATGTCTGTCTCTGTCATGTCTCTCTCATGATTTTGATATCCATCTATATCAAAAATTAATGTCATGGGATAGAGAAATAAAACTGTGGGTTGGGTGTTTCTTTTGGTGAGATGACTAATGCAGGTTCAATCCCCAGTACCACACACAGTCCTCAAGCACCTCCGGAAGTAATGCCTGCCTACAGAACTCAGTACCAGAAGGTGTAACCCAAAACAAAACCAAAAACATAATAAAAATGCCACAGCAATGCTATATTATAGATACCATGACTATGTTGCGTTGTGTGTGTTATGATACCCATTCTGTTGATCAAGAAGCTAAGGTTCAGAGAATTAAATTGCCTATGGTAACACAGCTATTGTTGACACTAACTTTTCATCCCACCTCTAACTAATTTCCCTAAGGTAGTCCAACTCTCCAAAATTAAATTTGAGACCTTTAAACACAGGAAATATTATAACCCCTTATTCCTTTAAAGTGAATAAGAATAGTGATGGAGCTGTCATAAAAAGTCAAGCTACAGTAGTCTTTTCTTCCCATATCATCATTTTTTTAATTTTTTCTAAGCATAAATGTAGAAAAGGTAAGCTTAGCTGGATGATGCATCTTGGAGCATTTCTCACATCTCGCATGTAGGTGATATCTGAATTTACCATGTAATTAGAAAATAAAATTTCTGAAGGCAATTAAATGGAGACTTCTGAAGAATGAAGTTAGCACAGGGAAAAATACTAAATGTGCTGAAAAGTATCAGGAACTACTTTCCTATCAGTTGAGTCAGAGGAAATTATTCTATTGATATCAGATTGGTTAATTAGAGAGATATGTCAAATTCTGTTTTGACAAATATCATCACAGCTCAAATCTCTATTCACTTTAATGGGTTTTGACCTGAATCAACTTGTTCCAAAGCATTAAAGTAGAAAAAGGAGATTTTTCTGGGAGGGTTTTTCTATTTGTTATGACTTTTCCAATTGTAGTCTATGCACACTGCCAAAGGAATGGCACTTAAGATCCAAAAATCCCTGGGTTTGAGGGAGTGGGTGTGAAGATGCTTGAAATCAAATCACCTGTGTTTTTTCACTGACCTATATTGTAGAAATTCATATATTAACTTTAAAGGAATCTCAAAAAAA